>JASVEL010011405.1:0-61800 GCA_032618575.1 Nicotiana noctiflora | reverse complement strand
AGAATGGAGTGGCGACTTAATTTTTGAAGTTGTAGTTGAAGTCGGGGAGCCCGCCCGGAGAATGGAGTGGCGATTTAATTTTGAAGTAGTAGTTGAAGTCGGGGAGCCCGCCTGGAGAATGGAGTGGCGATTTAATTTTTGAAGTTGTAGTTGAAGTCAGGGAGCCCGCCCGGAGAATGGAGTGGCGATTTAATTTTGAAGTAGTAGTTGAAGTCAGGGAGCCCGCCTGGAGAATGGAGTGGCGACTTAATTTTGAAGTTGTAGTTGAAGTCAGGGAGCCCGCCTGGAGAATGGAGTGGCGATTTAATTTTGAAGTAGTAGTTGAAGTCGGGGAGCCCGCCTGGAGAATGGAGTGGCGATTTAATTTTGAAGTTGTAGTTGAAGTCAGGGAGCCCGCCTGGAGAATGGAGTGGCGATTTAATTTTGAAGTTGTAGTTGAAGTCAGGGAGCCCGCCTGGAGAATGGAGTGGCGATTTAATTTTGAAGTAGTAGTTGAAGTCAGGAAGCCCGCCTGGAGAATGGAGTGGCGATTTAATTTTGAAGTTGTAGTTGAAGTCAGGGAGCCCGCCCTGGAGAATGGAGTGGCGACTTAATTTTTGAAGTTGTGGTTGAAGTCAGGGAGCCGCCTGGAGAATGGAGTGGCGATTTAATTTTGAAGTAGTAGTTGAAGTCAGGGAGCCCGCCTGGAGAATGGAGTGGCGATTTAATTTTGAAGTAGTAGTTGAAGTCGGGGAGCCCGCCTGGAGAATGGAGTGGCGATTTAATTTTGAAGTTGTAGTTGAAGTCAGGGAGCCCGCCTGGAGAATGGAGTGGCGATTTAATTTTGAAATTGTAGTTGAAGTCAGGGAGCCCGCCTGGAGAATGGAGTGGCGATTTAGTTTTGAAGCTGTAGTTGAAGTCAGGGAGCCCACCCGGAGAATGGAGTGGCGATCGGTTTTAATTTGGTAGAGGAAAGCGGTAGAATGTAACGAAATCTCCGGCATGAATCCAAGTTCGTAAGAAGAGAAGGAGCCTCGGAAGGAACGCCAAGTCAGACAGGATGGCAAGGAGCGCGACAAGATCAAGTTAAAAAGGATAGATAAGAACTTGTAGTACTCTGTAACTTAGTCTAGCTTCTTGTTTTTGTTGCTTAGTGCGGTGTAACAAGGAAATCGGCTAAGCGGTGGTAACAGCAGTAACAGCGGCAACAGCAGTAACAGCAAGGTCGCAACAGTCATGGTAGTCCCAGCTACCAGAACTTCCCGAACTACATTGACCTGATTCCCTTTTAGCCAGGGATATGTAGGAGACCTTTGAAGCAAGGTTCGGTCAAAATTTTTCCGAAATGCTTCATACGGAGTGCTCGGAGGGGCAAAATCGCTTATATCCGCTCACTTATCTTTGCACGAAAACTCTTCATGTTTCCGCGCAAAGAGGGGCAAGTTGTGAGCACGTGATTTTTTTTGCCCTACACGAGAATTACTCCCAAAAAATTCAAAATAAAAGAGTTTTGTGTTATTTGGGGATTATATGTTATTTTTCTCTTATTGTTTGCGTTTGTGTGTCCATTGTCTTTTATTTAAATATATAAAAATACAAAAAATATATCGCATTTGTATATAAGGTTCAAGTCCACAATTAAGAGTAACTAAGCTTGTTTTACGAAAACGAAAAAATCACAAAAAAATATATATGTACTTTACATTTTTTGCATTTAATTGTGCGATAGTATTGTTATTTAATTATGTGTGATAATTATTTAGAGTTAATTAGTACTTTAGGATAATTTGGTCAAGTATTAATTTAGGATTGTATTTTATTTTTTTAGAGAAAATCAAAGGAAAAATATATATATAAGTAGATTAGAAATAAATGAAGAAAGAAGAAAGTCGGATTGGGCCGATTTTAATCCCCAAGCCCAAATTTAGAAACCCATCCCAATTCACCCCTTACCCGGTCCAAAGAGCTTTAATCTCAGCCGTATAATTCAATCAATCTAACGGCTGAGATCGACCTATGTGTTTTGGTATAGCAAAACACCCCCAAACCCTCACTCTCCCGTTTCATTCGCCCAAACAGACCCTTCTTCATCTCTCAAGCCTCATCTCTTTCAGAGATGAGGAACCCTAGCCGCCACCGCCCCCCACCGCCCTTAGGCCGGCGGCAACGACGCCAATGACCGCCAAAATCACACCCCTAAACCACCCCGACGCCTCCTCTCCAAATCCACCCTTCTTTAACTTCGAATCTCTCTAAATCGCTTCGAATCTCCAATTGAAGTCTCGAGCAAAACCTAAACCCATTCCAATCAACCCCAAATTCACACCAATCACTCCTTATACCTCCCTCATGCCCCGTATAGCGTTGGTTTGGTTCGAATTTAATCAGAAATGCCCAAACCCCAAAATCTCGGCCATGAACCCTAATTTCGAGTTTCTGCCTAATTGAGGTCTAATAGACCTTAATTGGGATGTTTTCATTATTGGAAACACCTCAATTAAGGTCCATTGGCCTCAATAACAAAAGGTCCAAGCCCGAGTTGAATCCAAGAACAAATCCGAGTTATCTTCTCTTTGAGTCTCTAAGGTAAAACCTTCCTTTTCCTTATTCTAATCACTTATATTACTATCTGTTTGTTTGTTAAATTAAATTTCGTTGGTTTGTCGAATTCTTCTTAATGGTTCTGTTCTCCTCCTTCAAGGCCTTTTATTTGGCCCGCATTTGTTGTTGTTGTGATTTCCTGGATTGTATTCGCTTTAGAATGAACATTCGACTCGAGTTAACAATCGTCGAATGATTGAATCCCCTATTTGCTGAATCTGTCCGAATGTGTCAAGTTACTGTTCCTATGTGATTGACTGTTCTTAATTGTGTGTTGTAATCAATTAGGCGAACATCGTCGATTAGTCATATGGGTCTGTTGGTTGGAACACTGGATAATAATTAACACTGTTAAGATTGATACAAGCCACTGTTTGGTTTAACAGATTCCTCTTTTTGAATTGTCTATGATATTGGGATATAGCTGTTAGTAATTTGGCATCTTAGGATTTAAAAAATACCTTACCCATGAAATGAACTAGTGGAACCTGCTGTACAGCAGGGCACCACCAATTCCTGCAGTCTTTGGATTAAAATAACAAGACCCATACCTAGACATTTTAAGTGGCTAGGACAGAGGGGGAGATGGGCTGGTCAGGATTTGGATATAGATTGGCCAGGTGAGGGAAGGGGTATAAAAGGATGGACAGAGGGCTGGATATGGGATACATACAGTAAGGGTTCACCATACACACATATAGATAGAGAGAACAAACAGGATAGAAGAGGTTACTGTTTCATTGGGTTGGTGGTTACTGTTCCATTAGTTTGGACCACTGTTTGTCATTGCTGTTGTGAGAGAAGGCCACTGGTTTACTGTTTGATTGTGTGTCGTGGTTGCTGGTCGTGTGTAGTTATTGGGTGGCCATTGGTTTGTTTGAGTGTTGCTTCTGTTCTGTGTTGCTGCTGGCCTGTCTATTCTTGTATTGCTGCTGGAGTATGGTGTTGCTGGTGACTGTTTGATTGTTGCTGCTTGGTCCAGTGGCATTGTTGTTGGTCTATTGTGGTAGCTATTGTTATTGTGTTTTGCTACTGTTGGTTTGTGTTTGGTTGCTACTAGTGCTGTGTTTTGGTCACTGCTATTCTCCTGTTGCCGTTTCTGTTGTTGCTGGTACGGTTGTTGTTGTTGTGCATTCTGCTGCTGCAACTAACTTCTCCCCATTGTAATTTCCAGGTATACATTCGAGCTCATTCCATGTAGATCTCATGCTTGAAAAAGGAAAATGAAAAGAACTGAAGTTGGCTCATATAGTTTGATTGTTTATTACGTTTAAACTGTTTTCTCATATATAACTCGTTGAAGTACTGTTAGCATTCCTATTGTACATAATATTGGATTGTATGAATTCGAACCTTTGAAAACATTGCTGGTACTCGAGCTTTATCAAATATTTGAGACTATTAAGATGATTGTTAATAGGTTTGGATTTCAATTAAGCTTAGCGGGTAGAGAGATTAGAAAGGATTCACTGATATCCTATTGTGATAGCATTTCCAGAACGACATAGGTTGATGGCATAAAAACGAGGTTCGAGTGTTGAATAAGACATTACCATTTAGACTAAATCTCACAATAAGTAGTATTAGTAGTTAATGAAGATAGACTAAAATAATCCGTTAATGAGCGTTTGTAGATCAACTAATTCGAATGATTTTTGTCGGAATTTACTAGGTCACTTGAGTAAATAACATCGCTTTAAATAGCAATTTGAATAAAATTAGTAACTAATGTAGTGATGAACGTTAGCATGAAGTTCAAAATGACTTTTGTATTACACATAGTTAACTCCATTGGCTCAATTCATCTAATACGGTCGGTTTAAATTAATTAGAGGATGGTTAGTTTGTTCTGATATTTTGTCAAATTCGTATGCTATTTATAATTTTAGTTTTAGTATTATTCGCTTGTAGAATAAGGCATAAAACAATTTCCCTTATGCAAGCTCGAGTGCAATTTCCGTTCACATTGATTCAATAACTAATAAGAGGTCCGAGCTTATAAACATGCAATAAATTAGGACCTTTTCTCTTTTATTTAGAGACGAACTTAGTAGAAAAAAATGTAGTCACTTTAGGATTGTCCTTTTAAAATAAACGAGATGAGCCTCACCAAAAATACACCATTGTGGGGCCCTCGAATAATTGTCATGAAAACTTAGACTTGAAAGGACCGTCTAGTAAATTTCACGGTCCTTTTCCCAAAGTTAAATAGACGATAGACTCTTTAGGCACGACTTGAAATAAAATTACTTTCCTGAATACGGGTGTGCATTTATGTAACCCAAATCTTACTCTCGGCGAAACTGAAATACATTAGAGTCGCAGGCGTACTGGTTACGGTGCGGCTCGAAATGTGTTTTCGTAACGTCGTAATTCTCCTAAAAAAAGAGCGGAACATTAAAAGCACACAGTCAAAATATATAAAAGAATCAGACAAAAACAAAAATTGCAATTGAGCGACCGTGCTAAAACCACGGAATCCGGGAGTGCCTAACACCTTCTCCCGGGTTAACAGAATTCCTTATCCAGATTTCTAGTTTCGCAGACTGTATTACAGAGTCATAAATTTCCTCGGTTCGGGATTAAACCGGTGACTTGGAACACCATTGTTTTCCCAAGTGGCGACTCTGAATTTAATAAACTGATCCCGTCTCGATCGTCCTTTAATTGGAAAAACTCCCTTGTGCCCTCGCGGGTGCGCGCCAAAAGGAGGTGTGACAGGTGCTCCATCTTGATAAAGAAGTATCTACGCCAATAGCCCCGGTTAGCTCGATCATCGGTTTGCATGACCAACCCCTTCGAGCTACAATTCTTTAGATGCAGCATGGTACCCCTCAGGTAGCTGGCACTGAATAGTTGCAAAAGGTGGTGGACAGAGACCTGCAACCCAGCCAGCTCCACGTATGTAGACATTACCCTACATACCTTTAGGGTATACGGAGTGAGTTGGGTGGGACACATGTTATAGAAATGGTAGAGTTTTTCCGCCAATGAAAAAATGGGAAGGCCATAGCCGATCAAAATGGGATATTCGTAGAACATACAGTACCCCGATCTGTGGGTGTTCGCATAGTCCGCGCCCGCTAGAACCATCTCCATGTGAACGGGTATGTATACGACGCACGAATAATATCTAAATCAATTTGTTTTAAATCAGATTTCTCTCAAGGTTGTTCGGAATAATCCCGTTGAAAGTCCCTCCTAACGAGAAGTTGCTTCGAGAGTACGTTATTTACAGTAACATGGGTGAGATCCTCCCCTTTCTCTCATTATTGCCGCCGGATGGAGGCGGTATGTCAGATGATTTATTATTACGAGCCCCTAGAGTGTTATCCCGTTTAGGTTTTGTCATGATTTTCGATTGAGGAGCGATGTACTACACAATCACAAGTGTACTTTCAGTGAAGCGGTATGTTTTCGTAAAATGGAAGCGTTTTCTTGAAATAGTCGAAAAACGTTTGCAAATGATCTAAAGCTAGGTTAATTTGAACCCTTTCCCTATTTATAGGGTTGGGTAGCATTGAAATCGAAGAGGCAAGGCCCAAACAGGCTCGGGAATCCAAGCATCAGAATACCTTTTGTACTTCCCCGGGAACACGCGTAATACTGACGCCTGCATATGGTGATGTCATTTTAGGGAAGGGATTGCGCACCAATATATCAACAGATTCAAATGATCACCCTTCCACGTCGTCGTCTCCAGACATGGCCAAAATTTTTCCAGTACGAGGTTCATGGTGCTGTCCATTGGCGACGCACTTCGTTACGTCACCAACGAATGGAGGGACTAACTGTATGGGATAAAACTCTGCTCCTATGACCTACGACTAAGCAATAGTCGAAGCGAGGGTACGACCTAAGAATGTGAGAATGAAAACGTGCCCTTAGGCCTCGTCGTCTCCTCGAAAACACGTGACCTACCTCTGTATTGCTTTATTATTTCGAGAGGGGTCTCCTGTTATATAAAGGAGGATCCCAATGTTATTAAGGGGATCACATCTTTTCTAATACAAACTTTCTCTCGCTCTTTCTCTCTATCTCTTTCTCTCTAGAATATTCAATCTATCAAAAGCAATAAGATATATAATTCACATTTCTAGGTCTTATTATTTCCGATTACAATTTACTCTTGATCTATTTTTGATTTTATTTACTTGCAAAAGATTTGTTAACTTTCGAATCAAACACCAAGTAGCAAAACTTAAGTTTATGATTATGGGAGTCAATTAACAAAAACCACTAATTTATCTCTAGCAAAAGGAATCAAAAGTTACAAACTACTGCTTTAATCAAGTACCAAAAAGCAACATGCATGGTAATCAAGTTTTGTGATCAGAATGCATTGCAAAAACGTGGAATATTAGTAACTGAGTGATGCTGCACGTTATATATGGTGCTTTCTGATTAAGACAAAGAACCCTAATTCTTTATTCTTTAAAATATGAAATGAAATTCTCGATAAATACAGTTTGTTTAATACCTTTAAACATTTTTGTATTCTTCTATCTAGTTTATTACATTTTTCGCACGTTTACCATTATTAACGTGATTAATGAATTTCCGAGTAAGTATTCCTCAGATCCACGTTGCACATTATCTTCTTTTAATTTGCAGATAGTTCCAAATTACAAGCTTTCAGTTTACACACATGACATATATATCCAGGGATGAGTTGAACTAATTAAGTCTTAAGTAACTCAAGCACATGTGCCAAACTTCATGGAATAAGAACAAGATTTAACATAAAATCTGTAATTACTGGTTTATTAAGAATGTCAACATTTTTCTAACTGGGTATATTTCTAAACACTTAAAGTTCACACTCACAAAGTTTGATCAATTGGTTCAACAATAGTTAGGGATCAGTTGAGTGTGAACAAGTTGCCCTACCAACTAGGAGGTTAACGTCAATTAATAATCTTTAACATTGCTTGAGCTATAACTATTTGATGATGATCGAATGTATTAAATTGAACAGTCATACTATTTAACAAGAAGTATATGATTCTGCCGCCTCGTTTATGATGATCAGTTGATGGTCAGCATATTACAATGTGAATCCTCCAATAGTACTGGAGGGTATAAATTAAATATATATTGACCATGAAACTTAATCAGAGAAATTCGATTAATTGCTTCTACTTCTGGAACTATAAACGGTGATACGGTTACTAATATTTCTCAATGAAAAATGTCCTTGGTTTGACATAACGAATAGTTTTTGAAGATGATAAGAAAATATGAGAAGATAAAAGAGAACAAGGAATGAATTACTACTGTTTTTGGTTGTTGGAATTTTTACCTTATGTAGCAAAGGTTATACCTTATTTATTTAAAATAAATATCATTTAAATAAATTATATTTTATAAATACCTTATATGTTTATAGCAAAAATTTTAGTTTTGGTTATCTCCTACAATTTAGCCACTAAACACGCTCGGGATGTGCATTCGATTTATCGATTCGATTTTGACTCTTATCGATAATTACTTATCGATTATCGATTTGTACATATGCTTATCGTTATCGTTTCAATAAGGTTTCGATTTTTTCGATTTCGATTTATTAATTTTTGGGGCTTATCGATTCGGTTATCGATTACACCAATAAGAAAATTTGCGGGATTCCACGGATAGTATATCGCTATAAGCACGCCTAACTAATATGGACAAAAAGAAGCTAAAATAAGACGAACACTATCTATAACATAAAAATTGTGTCAATAGACATATACGATGAAACTAAAGTAAGGAATCAAATATATGTCACCAACACTCCAACGGTATTAAAAAAATAAAAATACATCATCATTGCTAATTCTATTTTTTATTAATTTGAACTTCGTTCCCTTCAGCTTTAAATATGACCATTCCTTAAATGTGGTAGATGAAATACTTAGGGGTGTGCATTCGATTTATCGATTCGATTTTGACCTTTATCGATAATTACTTATCGATTATCGATTTGTACAACTACTTATCGTTATCGTTTCAATAAGGTTTCGATTTTTTCGATTTCATTCATCGATGAATCGATAACAAATAATCGATTCGATTTATCGATAAACCGATTCGAATGCACACCCCTAAAACACGCTATGTTTTATTTTCCTCTCTCCATTCTCAGATTTTTCTCTCTCATAGTTATCGTTTTTCATACAACTTCTCAATACACGTCTGTGAGCACGTAATTTTTGTCTCACCTGAACTACTCCCACAAAGTCAAAACAAAAATATTTGTTTTTTTTTTTTTACAATTTTGTAAATGTTCGTGATATTTTTAGTAATTGTTTGTATTTGTGTGTGTGCATGTTTATTTGTTTAAATCAATGAAAATACAAAAATATGTCGCATTTAATTTTTAGATTTAATTTTACAATTAGGGTTAATTAAGTAAGTTGTTTTACAAAAATAAAAAAATCACAAAAAATATGTATTTGAATATTTCATGTCAAATTGTGTGACTTTCTTTATTTTTATGTTAATTATGTCTTTAGCATTTTTTTTAGTTGATTTTGGTTTTACAATTTAAAATTAGGATTTTTAGGTTTTAAATTTTGAAGAAAAAAGAAAAAAAAGGAAGGAACTCGGAATTGTGCCATTCATCAATTTTTCCCAGTATTCTTCCAATTTTAGTGGTCCTTCATATCAACTACATTTAGATTTAGCAGTTTTACGTGTCTTATTTTAATGTTTACGAATATTAGTTTAGAAGTCCTTATTTTTATTTTCTTTGTTTAAAATTTGATCGGCTAATATTAATATTTGAATCAACAAAAATAAACTATTTCTTTACTGTTAAGAAAAAATTATTAAATCCTTGAATCAATTAACAAAAAAAATCTTTGAATTAACTAATTTTCCAAAAAAAGTCATCGTTTTGTAAATTTATCATATAAACCAGTTATAAATGTACGAAAATTGTGTTAGTATTATATCAGATATTATTTTAGATATTAACGTATCAAATACAAGTTAGATACAACAGTGATTCAAATATAATACGTTTATCATACAATTATGTGTATTTATGTATCACAGTATCAGATACAAGTATAATATAATTATTATACACCAAATACATAAGAAGGCCTTAAACCTATCCAAAAATTTGATATAGACACTTAAAGTCTTAAACAAAGGCTATGACCTATGGAGCACTTCATCTCTATTTAACTTGTGTTATTAGATATACAAAACACTGAACGAACAAGAAAATAGAATGCGTGACCTTCGCACGCCAATGATATGGAAAAGAAGCCAATAAAATGAAGACACATGGCATCTCAAAAATGAAAAATATTTATTAGCATAACTTTTACAACTCTCTCCGCGGTTCTCTTTTTCTTCCTAGAAAATTACTTGGGGTTCTCTGGCTTTAGAGCTGTAGGTGTCACCATTTGCTAATGGTGGCATAAGTCGATGATGAAATGGGAGGACATGAGGGTATGCAAAGATTCATCAGGTTCTCGGCGGTGTATCGAAATGGGACAAGAAACCCTTCACCGTATTCAGGCACTAATAAATTTTTAACGTCTTATTAGATTCAAAGTAAGAAAAGGTGAAAGTCACTCTTTGTGCCAAGTAAGCTTTTTGTGTCAAATAGTATAGTTTTAATAGAGATGGAGTGTTTAATAGGCCATTGCCTTGGTTTAGGTGTCTATATGGAATTTTCAGGTTTAAGGGGTTGTCTATGTATTTGATCATTATTATATATCATACATTTCCTATAACTTCTTCTTTTTCGAGTTTTACTATAAATTTTTACCTAAAATCAATTCTATACTTAACCAATCTCCCTCAAAATTGAGATAAACTCCAAAGGATATTCTCAACCACTTACAAGAACATCCAATCCACACAAAACCATAAAATCTTATAAAAACGAAATAGTATGTATATATGCTCGAGAATCATATGTATATTTGATCTTCGAATGGACCAATTTGTGGATGAGTGAGTTAGGCAAACAAACAGAAAAAATTAGGGAGAGGAAAAAAAGGAAATGATTTAATTGAATGCACTAATAACGGGGTGAGAATCTTTTAAGAGAAGAATTATATAATTTGTAAGAAAAATATAGATACTTATTAAAAACTACAGAACCTAAAAAAAAGATAAATAATTTTCTCTTATAATATATACAAGAAAAACTCCCAAAATAAATCCAACTACACAATTGTTTACCAAAAAGAGGGTCTCGGCCGTCTGGCCATTGGATTATAAATTTGGTGGGCTAGAGATTTATTTCAAATCTGTCGTTTCTTAATCATCAGGCCATTGATTGGTATAATAGTTTGGACGAGCCCGGTTCAATTGTAAACAAAGTTGGTCCGACTATTTTAGTCAGTTGCAAATGAAAACTAGATGGAATTTTCACATAATATCCGGCTTGTTATGAAATAATAAAAGAACAAGAGCAATATTGCAGAGAAAGAGAGAGAGGAAATTCTTATTGAATTTTGGGATGAATTACAATGGGGTAAGACCCCTCTATTTATAGGAGAAATTATGACTTAGTCACAAAGTAGAACTCTCCACAAGATAGACATTCACTCCAAGTAGAATTCTATTCTTAACACTCCCCCTTGAATGTCTACTCAATAAGTAATGTGCCTCATTAAAACCTTAACTAAAATAAAACCCAATGGGAAAAAAAATCTAGAAAAGGAAAAAGAGTACACATATCTAATAATACGCCTTTTGGTTGCCTCGTTAAAAACCTCGCAAGGAAAACCCAGTGGGACAAAACCTTGTAAGGGAAAAAGAGTGCAACGCGCGTTAACTCCCCCCTGATGAGAGCATCAATTCACATCCTTAAGCCTTCGCATCCCGATCTTGTGCACTAGCTTCTTGAAGGTTGACGTCGGTAGAGATTTTGTGAACAAATCAGCCATATTATCACTTGAACGAATCTGTGCACATTAATATCACCATTCTTTTGAAGATCATGTGTGAAAAATAACTTTGGTGAAATGTGATTTGTCCTATCTCCTTTTATGAATCCTCCCTTCAGTTGAGCTATGCATGCTGCATTGTCTTCATACAAAATAGTGGGTAACTTGTCACATTTCACATCACATTTATCTCGAATAAGATGTATTATAGACATCAACCACACACACTCTCGACTTGCTTCATGAATAGCAATTATCTCAGCATGATTAGATGAAGTAGCCACAATTGATTGCTTAGTCGATCGCCAAGATATGGCAGTGCCTCCACAGAGGTAAACACATAACCTGTTTGAGATCGAGCCTTGTGTGGGTCGGATAAATATCCAGCATCAGCATAACCAATAAGATCGGGACTGCAATTATTGCCATAAAATAAGCCCATATCGGTAGTCCCTTTTAGATACCGCAATATGTGTTTGATCCCATTCCAATGTCTCCTTGTGGGAGCAGAGCTATATCTTGCTAAGACATTAACTGGAAAAGTTATGTCGGGCCTTGTAGTATTGGCAAGATACATTAGTGCACCAATTGCACTAAGATATGGTACTTCAGGACCAAGTAGCTCTTCATTCTCTTCTTGAGGTCGGAATGGATCTTTGTTCACATCAAGTGATCGAACAACCATCGGAGTACTTAATGGATGTGCTCCATCCATGTAAAACCGTTTAAGTACCTTTTCTATGTAGGTAGATTGATGAACAAAAATTCCGTTTGCCAAATGTTCAATTTGCAAACCAAGACATAATTTTGTCTTTCCGAGATCTTTCATCTCGAACTCCTTCTTTAAATAATCAATTTCCTTTTGGAGTTCTATAGGAGTTCCAATAAGGTTTATGTCATCAACATATACGGCAAGTACAACAAATTCCGATGTTGTTTTCTTTATGAAAACACATGAGCAAATGGCATTATTTATATAGCCTTCCTTTAATAAATACTCACTAAGATGATTATACCACATTCGTCCTGATTGCTTTAGACCATACAAAGATCTTTGCAATTTGATTGAAAATATTTCCCGGGATTTTGAATTATTAGGCATTTTGAAGCCCTCGGAATTTTCATGTATATCTCATTATCAAGTGAGCCGTAAAGGTAGGCGGTAACCACATCCATTAAATGCATGTCAAGTTTTTCATGGACAGCAAAACTAATGAGATAACGGAATGTTATAGCATCCATAATGGGTGAATATGTCTCTTCATAATCAACACCAGGCCTTTGTGAAAATCCTTGTGCAACAAGGCGTGCCTTATATCTTTGTACCTCATTTTTCTTATTTCTCTTGCGTACAAAGACCCATTTATAGTCAACAGGCTTAACACCATTAGGTGTTTGGACTACAGGCCCAAAAACTTCACGTTTTGCAAGTGAATTCAACTCTGATTGGATTGCTTCTTGCCATTTTGGCCAATCAAGTCTTTGTCGACATTCTCCAACAGATTGAGGTTCAAGATCCTCATTTTCTTGCATAATGCTGTATGCAACATTATATGCAAAGACATAATCCACCACTATATCCAATCGATTCAAATTTGTCTCAATATCGATTGGATTTATTGATAGTTCCTTATTTTCTTGAGTCTTAGGCTCAGTGGATTCCTCATGAATCTCAGAATTTATTAAGTCGTGGATTTCTTCATGAGATTCTTTCATAGTGTCATTTTGATCATTTTTCTTTTTTCTAGGATTTCGATCTTTGGAACCTAATGGTCTGCCACGTTTCATGCGTGCTTTTGACTCATTAGCTATGACACTAGAAGATTGTCCAATAGGGACATCAATACGTATTGGAACATTCTCCGCACGGATATGTGATTTTGTTATCCTTTTCATATCCGTAAATGCATCGGGCATTTGATTTGCTATTCTCTGCAAATGAATAATCTTTTGTACCTCTTTTTCACAAATAGAGGCACGTGGATCAAGATGAGATAATGATGGATTTTTCCACAAAATTTCCCGTTTGGTTTCACCAACTTCTCCCCCTAATTTTGGGAAAAGTGTCACATCGAATCGACAGTCTGCAAATCGTGCAGTAAATAAATTTCCCGTTAATGGCTCGAGGTAGCGAATAATGGAGGGCGATTCAAACCCAACATATATTCCTAACCTTCTTTGCGGACCCATTTTGGTGCGATATGGCGGTGCTACAGGCACATATACTGCGCATCCAAAAATTCTTAAATGGGATATATTAGGTTCATGACCCAAAACTAATTACAACGGGGAATATTTATGATAATTTGTCGGTCTGAGACGAACTAGCATTGCTGCATGCAAAATGGCGTGACCCCAAACAGAAGTGGGCAACCTCGTTTTCATGAGTAACGGTCTTGCTATCAATTGCAGACGTTTAATTAAAGACTCTGCAAGACCATTTTGAGTGTGAACATGAGCTACGGGATGTTCCACTTTTATCCCAATTGATAAGCAATAATCATTAAATGCTTGGGATGAAAACTCAACAGCATTATCAAGTCTAATAGACTTAATTGGATTATCAGGAAATTGTGCCCGTAATCGAATTATTTGTGCCATTAATTTTGCAAACACGAGGTTGCAAGATGACAATAGGCACACATGGGACCATCTAGAGGATGCGTCTATCAAGACCATGAAATATCGGAACGACCCACTAGGTGGGTGAATAGGCCCACAAATGTCCCCTTGTATACGTTCCAAAAACGCAGGGGACTCAATTCCAACCTTTGTTGGTGATGGTCTAATAATTAACTTGCCTTGATAACAAGAAGTGCAAGAAAATTCATCATTTAAAAGAATCTTTAAATTCTTTAATGGATGCCCATTTGAGTTTTCTATGATTCGTCTCATCATAATTGATCCAGGGTGTCCCAATCGATCATGCCAAAGTACAAAGGTATTGGAATCGGTAACCTTTTGGTTTACAATAGAATGTGCCTCAATTGCACTAATTCTTGTCCAATACAGGCCACAAGACAAAGATGGGAACTTCTCAATAGCCCTTTTCTCGCGAGAGACATTTTTGGTAATGATGAGATATTCAAGATTATTCTCATCTATTGTCTCAATATGATATCCATTTCGACGGATATCTTTTAAACTCAACAAGTTCCTCTTGGACTTGGAGGAGAACATTGCATTCTCTATGATAAGTATTGTTCCCATAGGCAGAGTTATAGTAGCTCTTCCAGAGCCTTCAATTAATTTACTACTACCAGAAATTGTAGTAACATATGCCTTACACATACTTAAATGCGAGAAATATTTCTTCTCTTTGAGTATTGTATGTGTTGTACATGAATCAACTAAACAAATATTTTTACAATTGAAATTTGATTCAAGTTTGCTTTGAGGGATATCCATATTTGCTTATACAAAAGAAATATACGAATAAGCATTAGTTTTTTTTCCGAGAAGCAGTCAAATAAGCACAAGGAAAAATACAAATTTCATGTAAAACAAATAGAAAGAGTACCCTTGGGGCACAACAGTAGTTTACGTTTGTCATATTCCCAATTTAAGTTTGCATAGAAGTAGTGAGATGATTGAAACACTCATTCAGTGATTTTACAATTTTCATACGAAATTAGCCACAAAAAAAATTTAAGATTTCAATTAGGAAAAGTCGTAAAAGAATTTGTTTTACGTCTCACTTATCATTCTTTTGCAGAACTGTAAAGAAAATATTGTTTATTGGGAACTAAAGAAACAAAAAAGAAGAACGACAAAAAAAAGGAGAAAAATCACCTTAATCTTCTGAAAGAGCTTCTTGAGACGGTAGAGTCTCGTGCTGATAACGTGTTATGAAATAATAAAAGAAAAAGAGCAATATTGCAGAGAAAGAGATAGAGGAAATTCTTATTGAATTTTGGGATGAATTACAATGGGGTAAGACCCTCTATTTATAGGAGAAATTATGACTTAGTCACAAAGTAAAACTCTCCACAAGATAGACATTCACTCCAAGTAGAATTCTATTTTTAACATAAATTTATTGGCTAAATTATTGTTTACTTTTTTTATAAATTATATTTCATCTGTTTTAATTTATATGAACCTGTTTGATTTAGCATAGAGTTTAAAAAATAAAGACTTTTTGAGTTTGTGGTCCTAAGCAAGTCAAAAAGAAGTCTAGAGTATTTGTATGGATATAAAAGTTTCTCATTAAGGGTAGAATTAAAATTTTAAACTAAATTGTTTCCTATTTAGAAAGGAGTCACTTTTTTTTTAATGGACCGAAAAGAAAATAGATTTATATAAACTGGAACGGAGGGAGTACAATAATTATATATGATTATACACATATTATATAGGTTATACATATATTATGCTCCATCGGCTATTTTAAATTTAATTGCTTGAGCAGGCAGCTACTTAAGTTAATTCTTTTTTCTTTTTTTTTTTTTTGTTTCAACGCAAACGAAAACTAGATGAATTATCAAAGGAAAGTACTCATCAAGCCGAATGAACAAGGGGGAAGTACACAAATAGCTATTTTCAGGACCGCTATTTATGAGTTAGCCAGTAATTATATTGTTCTTATTTAAATTAAAAGTTTTAACTTTAGATCTTTATATCTTAAAAAATTAAATTGAAAATTTGAAATTCAGGATATACAGACTAATTTTTAAATAACGGTTCTCTAAAATTGCTACCTGGTGTCATTTCTACAATGACGATCGAGTCACTTCCTACTCAACCCAACCCAATAACCACTGAAAACATTGCGGCTTTTACTTACCTTCTTCACAGAGAATCTTTTTTTATTCTTATTTTCATTTCAATCAACTCCGTATGAATATGACAAATGAATATATCTGATATGAATAATAACAGATTATCTGGATAAGTTGAATGTTTATGAAAGATTTGAGATCAAAATGTGAGGAGCTGAGAAATATCATTGTGTGTACTCTAGCTCTTATTTTAATTATCTCAATTAGCTAAATTGTAAGAAATTACAATTTACAATAAAACACCACAAGAAAGTAGCTTATGTATACACAATATCAACTTACAAAAAAATAGGATTTACATCATGTATGATAAAAAGTAAGCACCCAAACAAGAGCTTCAAAATCACTTTGAAATATCGTGTTTAATTGTATGATTTTTTGAACATTTGACTATCTAAGGTTTTCTGAGTACTTAAATCGCCTTTAGCTTTGGCTTCTCAAATATGATATCTCACATTGTCTACACTTCTCGTAATTTTTACCTAAAAGCGATCTTTATCATTTAACTCAATCCACATCCAATTAAGATAACAATGTTTTCCATTTTGGACGTCCTAAAACTTTTACATTATTTCATTTTTTATGTAATTTGCACAATTTCTAAGAACTCAAATTCTTCAAACTTTTCAATTGTAAATTTTGATGGGATGTTTTTCTTATCATACTTGTTTTTCAATTAATATGCCGTTACAACAACGGATATAATACATAAGTCTCAGTCAAATATTATCATGTAAAATGAAACGAAATGTAAAATGAAACGAAGAGAGTAATATATTTTGTAATGTAACTTTTAATTTTTACATTAAGAACTCGAAGAGGACCAAATGTCACACCTCAAAAGTTGAGTAAGCATTATGAGTTGTTCTTGGCAATTGAAGTAGGACAAAAGAGAATTATTCTTAAGTTCTAACAAGCAAATAGAAGAAATAAAGGAATGGTGTAAGAAATTACCAACTTAAAACACCTTCAAGTTGATCTATTGGATGAATAGAAAGTAGGCCAGTAGTACAAATAAAAGGACAATAGGAGTCAAATGTCATCTCGTGATAATAAAGTGGGAAAAGAAAGGGAGAATCCATTAATCCAAATATCCAATGGTAGAGGTTCTAAATTGAGATGTAAAGTTGCGGAGACACGGAGCCGTTCGAACCCAAACTTTGGAACACGATAGGAAATAAAATGTAGACGCTTCATATTCCTTCTTTTCCTCGCGAGCCTTATAATCTCTTTTTCTTTTCTTCACCGAGTAGCCCATTTTACAAAGCATCTCGTATTCTTGTCGGGTACGGGAAAGGGCCGAACCCCTGAGAATGCAATGTAAATTGCATACCTTAATGCAAGTGCTAATGGCTGCTTCCACGGCTCGACCTCGTGACATATAGATCACACAAAGACAATTTTATCATTGCTCTAAAACTCCCCTTAAAGCAACTATTGTATTTGCATCCTCTTATTGGTACAAGTATTGAACAATTTGCACAAATTTAGAAACAAAAATAAACCATCTAATTTTTGTTTTATTAGAATTTGAATTATGATCTAGTGTGATTTTATTTTAACTTTATCAACTGCTAAACTATATCCTTTGATGCTACAGAGCCACATATATATGAACTTTATGGCAACACATATGATACTATAAATAATCTTTTACATAGTTATTTTCTCTCAATCATTTTATGTGACAATTTTCTTTCTAATTTGTCGTGAAGAGATTGATATATCTATATGGCATGTTTGCGTGTCCTTTCAGCACTACCGAAGAATAGAAAATATTGTCGAGTTGTACTTATTATTAGGGAAAAAGTACTCCTATTTATTACTTATAGTACTTGAAACATTAACACTGTCTCCTCCAATTTATGTGAACATATTTTATTTTGTTTTTTTTTAAAAATAATAATTTTTTTTAAATTTGATAACAATTTAGTTTAAATTTACAGTTCTATCCTTAATGAGAAGCTTTTATAAACACATAAATATTTTGTACCTTATAAGCTCACGTAAATTAGAACGGATGGAGTAACTAACATAAATTCTAAATCAACTTTTGCATACAGTACAACTACTCTATTCTACTACACTAACCACACTTGCTTAACCATAGTTCTTTCTCCTTCACTTGTCTATATTATATCGCTTACCCATTTCTCTCTACTCGTAGACCCTAGTGTGAAGAAAGGCGGACTTTGAAATAGAAAGTATACTTCTCTCCTAGAAAAAATGAGCTGCAATGGTTGTCGAGTATTACGAAGAAGATGCAGTGACAATTGTACCTTAAGGGCGTGTTTGGATGGGATTGATGATCCTCGCGCTCAAGGTAACGCTACTCTTTTTGTTTCCAAGTTTTTTGGCCGCAGCGATCTCATGGCCTTCATCTCCGCTGTTCCCGAAAATCGAAGACCTGGTACTGCTACCAAACACGCCCCTAATGCGAATTTCCTTTTTTATTTTTTATTTTTTATTTTATTGAGTTTTATTTTCTGAAAAACAAATAAAAGGAAAATGGATATATACCTGGCTGATATATTGATGAACTTTTCTAACAGCTTTGTTTAAATCGCTGTTGTTCGAAGCGTGCGGGCGGACGGTGAATCCGGTGACCGGTGCGGTTGGGCTGTTATCGACGGGTAACTGGCACGTGTGTCAAAAGGCGGTGGAGACGGTTCTCGTCGGTGGCAATCTACGGCCAGTTTTTGCGGGAATTCTCACTCCTACGCCTTACATGGACGAGCACGAGACCTTCGAATCCTTCCGCTGCGGCGGCGCGTGGGATATTCCAAACCAGTTCTCAAACAAATCCGGATCATTCATTGATGGATCGGATCACACCGATACAACGGAGTGGGTCGGTTTGGAGAAGAGATGGAATACGACATCGTCTATAGGTTCAGAGACTGAGTTATCGGATGTGTCGCTGAGTTTGGATAGTGGTAATAAAGAGCCAAAACTTCTTAATCTCTTTGTTTGAGAGGCTTAAAAGTAGAAATAATAATAGTAATTTCCAGTTGAGTTTGATGTTTTGAGTTTAAACTCAGTTGGAATTTAATCGGAAACTGTAATTGATCTCCAAATATGAGAGATCTTGAGTCAATTCCCTAACTTGGTTGAGACGTTGCTGTGTAATACTGACGCATCTTTTTTTGGCTAAATAAATATGAATGTAATAAAACATGACTTATACTTTTTATTTCATCTTATATGATTGCAGTAGTTTTTCAGTCTCTTGTAAAACATTGTAGTGCTCCAATTACTTTGATTTTACACAACCCGGTTTGTAATAATTCTCCTTTTGATCGTAACCATATATTATAACTATAAATATTTCTTATTAGTGTATTCCATTCATTCGCATTTACTTGGCACATTTCGATTTTTCCCGTCCCTTAATAAATAATAAATGAAGTATATATTTATCATGATACCTATATTAATTAATGTATATTTTATTGGATTTAGAAAATGACTTGACATAATAAATATTGTGGGCATAATTGTTATCTTGATATGCGGAAAATAACAAGTTAAAATAAAATTTATTTTTAATATATATGTAAAGTAAAGGTCAACGGAGGGAGGGAGTACTATTTTAGTTTATTGAAACTTCCTATAGAATACTCCCTCCGGTCCAAAATAAGTAATTTTTGGATGTTTTCATACATATTAAGAAATTTACCTTTTAGCATTAATTATCAATGGAATTGAGCATATATTAACATTAATATCTCACATAAACACTCATAACAATATATTGTAAAACTATTTACTCCAAGAATAATATAGGAAAAAGACAATTAATTTATTCTTGAAATCGGGAAAAAGTACTTATTTTGGAGCATAAAAAAAATAAAAAATTACTTATTCTGAATGGAAGGGAATAGTTTTTTCCTACTTTACCAAGTGCATGCTCAAAGATAAAGGGTTATAACCGTAGTACCGCACAACTAAACCAAAAAGCCTCCCAAGTTAATAAGGATTATTTCAATTGGGAATTCGACACATAAAGTAAATCGTAATCATAGACTTATTGAAAGCTTAAGCATGAGCTGTGCCACAATAAAGAGGTAAATGAGACCTTCATAATATCTATACAAATCTCATCACTTACAGTCACACTCAACTAATTGCATACATATATAAAAGAGTTATTCATTGAAGAAGGAAAGAACTCATAAGTGGAGAACATCAAAAATCAGCCAAAGGACCAGCTTTCATCACAACCAATAGATAGTCAACATGCAAATGTATCCATAAACTTCATTTATATAAACAAACTTCAATCCAAGGGAAAGGAACAAAGTATTGTACTCTAATAATAGAAATTGACCTATGTATACATTAATTTTGTGGCGAAGGTTGTTCAATTGAACATTCTTGTTTGGCTGTAGGTGCTTGAAGCTTCGCCCGTGTTCCTTATTAATATATCTAAACAAGTAAAATGTTACTATCTTTTTATCTTTTGCAACGTTTTTTCTCTCATTATTTAAAGTAAAAAAGAAAAGATGAATTATAACCTATTAATTTTGAAACAACTCTCACATATACGTGTTTCCAATCCCTATTTCTTGAGGACATATTTGTGAGCGTTACTGTGTTAAAACACAAAATCAAAAAAACTGTTAGAAGAATTAAAGAAATCTGGAAAATAGTAGAGAATCAGAAATATTCCGAGCCAACAAGTTTCTTGTGTGTCCTTATGGAATTTTAATCCCTCACAAGTTACCAAGTTAATGGATTAAATCCCCCCATGATAAAACGAAACTTTCTTGCAGTGGCAATACAAACTGCAGGATACCAACGAACTCAAAGAACGGAGCAAAATCAAACTTACGAATTTGAGAGAGAAAGACTGTGAATTAGGATGCAGTATATTCAGAAAGAAAGAAGTTCTAGAATATTTTTCGTGTGTAGAAAATGGAGCCATGCCTCGGAATTTATAGGCAATTATCAGAAGAGGTGCCTGAAAAAGATGCTTTTTCAGAAAAATACGTTGCTTGCCACGATTCTACCGCGGTCGCGGCAGAACCACGATCAGAGAGGCTCTCTAAATCTGCCTGACGCGGTTCTACCACAGTCGCGGCAGAACCGCGACCAGAGAGGCCCTCTGAATCTTCAACAGGGTTCTGGCATATTTTAAGCAGTAATTTGGTATTTAATTAATTATTAAATAAATTTTATCGAAAAATAATCTTATCGATCCAAATCCAAAGCCAAAGCCGAAGCCGAGCCGAGCGAGCGACGACGACGGTGCGAGGGTTCATTCTCTTCAACTCATTTTAAGAACTTTAAGAAGTTATTTTATATATAAGCACACAAATGTGGTTGTTCCTCACCAACGAGGGACAAAGTGCAAGACAAACGTTCACTTCTTTAAATTTTCATTCTCCCTCCATTTCCAATTCACACTTCTTCTACTTTAAAGCCCAACGACTTAAAGTAACAATCCCCCACATGAATGGGAATGGCTGTATCAAGAAAGATCATAGATGAAAGATATGTGATTTTGCAAGTAAGGATTAATTGCATCTGGATAAGTAGGTTTCCATTTGAACTTTCCGTAGTGAACATATATCGGATATACTCGGTCAATCGGTAGATTTGATATCTTCGAACCGTCAAACTTAGGTAATCATTAAAGAACGTGTAAAGTTGCACCCTTGTTACTCAACATTGTCTTCATCACGAGAATGGACCAAAGATTTTATATTGACAATGTTGAACCGGTCACTCACAACTTTGTTTGAGCTCCTTGAACCTAGATCTCGGAACATCCAAAATTTTAGGTAGAGTTACCACCATGTTGACTTGTCCTTGGCCATAGTCCCATTCCCTTAGATGATTTATCAACTCTCTCTCTCTAGTTAAGCCTTTTGTAAGCGGATCCGCTACATTATCCTTTGATCTTACATATTTAATAGTGATAATTCCACTAGAAAGTAGTTGTCTAACGGTGTTATGTCTTAGACGTATATGACAAGACTTATCTGTTATACATAACGCTCCATGCACGTCCTATTGCAGCCTCACTATCGTAATGTTTGCAAATATGAGCCAATGGTTTTGGCCAACGGAATGTCTTCTAAGAATTTTCGAAGCCATTTGACTTTTTCACCGGCTTTATCCAAAGCTATAAACTCTGATCCCATTGTAGAGCGGGCGATGCACGTTTGTTTGGAAGACTTCCAAGATACTACTCCTCCACCAACAGTAAAAACATATCCACTTGTGGACTTTGTTTCTCTTGAGCCGGTTATCCAATTTGTATCACTATATCCTTCGATAACCACAGGATATTTATTATAGTTCAAAGTGTGGTCTTGCGTATATTCCAAATAACCCAGAACTCGTTTCATTACTACCCAATAATATTTGTTGGGATTACTTGTGAATCGACTAAGTTAACTTATCGCACAAGCTATATCAGGTCATGTACAGTTCATGATGTACATTAGGCTTACCAACACACGAGCATACTCCAATTGAGACGTACTTTCACATTTATTCTTTATGAGATGATGATTTAAGTCAATTGAAGTTCTTGCACTTCTAAATTCCAAGTGTTTGAATTTTTCAAGTACCATTTTTACGTAATGTGATTGAGACAAAGCTAGACCTTGAGGAGTACTCTAGATTTTAATTCCTAGAATTACATCGGCAACTTCTAAGTCTTTCATATCAAACTTACTAGCAATCATGCGCTTAGTAGCTTGAATGTCGGCAATGTCTTTGCTCATTATTAGCATGTCATCAATATATAAGCAAATAGTGACTATATAATTTGGAACGTTCTTAATGTAAACATATTTATCACATTCATTAACCTTAAAACCATTTGACAATATTATTTGGTCAAATTTCGCATGATATTGTTTGGGTGCTTGTTTTAGTCCATAAAGAGACTTAACAACTCTACACACCTTCTTTTCTTTTTCCGGAACCACAAACCCTTCAGGTTCGTTCATGTAAATTTCTTCCTCAAGATCGCCATTTAAGAAGGTTGTTTTTACATCCATTTGATGGATTTGAAGACCATACAAGGCGGCTAACACTATTAGCATCCGAATGGATGTCCTTTTTGTTACCGGCGAGTATGTGCCAAATTGTCAAGAGCTTCCCGTTGTCGAAATCCTTTGACAACAAGTCTTTCCTTGCATTTTTCAATAGTACCATCATCTTTCATTTTCTTCTTGAAAATCCATTTAAAACCCAACATTTTGTTTCCTGGTGGAAGATCAACCAATTCCCAAGTATGGTTGCTCAATATGGATTTTATTTCACTATTGATAGCTTCTTTCCAATATTGCGCCTCTGAGGAAGACATTTCTTCCTTGAAGGTACGAGGCTTATTTTCTAACAGAAAAGTTAGAAAATATGCACCGAATGAAGTAGATGAATTTTGACGTTTACTTCTTCTCGAATTTTCTTCGTTAGGCATATCATCTATTATTTTCTCCCGAAGTCGTTTTGACTTTCGGCAGGTCACTTCACTTTCCTTTTTATATGGAAAAATAGTTTCAAAGAATTCAGTATTATCTTATTCTATTATCGTATTAATGTGAATCTCAGGATTTTCTAATTTATGAACCAGAAAACGATATACCTTGCTATTGGCTACATATCCAATAAACACACAATCAACCGTTTTTGGACATATCTTAACCCTTTTAGGTTTAGGAACTTGTACCTTAGCTAAACACCCCCACAGTTTGAAGTATTTCAAGCTAGGCTTCCTTCCTTTCCACTTCTTATAAGGAAAGAATTGTGTTTTATTATGAGGTACACAGTTGATTATTCGATTAGCTATAATTATAGCTTCCCCCACAAGTTCTGTGGTAAGACATAACTTATTAGCAATGCATCCATCATCTTCTTCAACGTTCGATTCTTCCTCTCCGCAATTCCATTAGATTGTAGAGAGTAAGGGGTAGTTGTTTGGTGAATAATGTCATTTTCCAAACATATTTCTTCAAAGGGAGATTCATATTCGCCACCCCTATCACTTCTTATCATTTGATCTTTTTGTTTAGATGCGTTTCAACTTCACTCTTGTATTGCTTGAAAGCATCAATTGCCTCATCTTTATTATTAAGTAAATAAACATAGAAGTATCTCGTGCTATCGTCAGTAAAAGTAATAAAATACTTTTTCCCACCGCGAGATGGTGTTGACTTCATGTCGTAAATATCTGTATGAATTAAGTCCAAAGGACTTGAATTCCTTTCAACGGACTTATAAAGATGCTTAGCATACTTTGATTCCATACATATTTGACATTTGGAATTAATGCAATTAAATTTTGGCAATACTTCTAGATTTATCATCTTTCGCAATGTTTTGAAGTTTACGTGACCAAACGCGAATGCCATAAAGTGTTTGGCTCAAGCAAGTAAGAAGAATCATTCACTTTATTGATAGGAACTGCTATTACATTTAGCTTAAAAAGACCCTCAATTAGGTAACCTTTTTACTACATACAAATCGTTCATACTTAGTACAACACTATTAGAAACAAAAATACATTTGAATCTATTCTTGAGAAAAAGTGAGGTAGACACAAGATTCTTGCAAATTTTTGGAACATGGAGGACTTAGTTTAGAGGCACTATTCTTTTCGACGTTATTTTCAACGCAATCTTGCCAACTCCTTCAATTTTTGCCATAGATGAATTTCCCATGAAGATTGTCTCATCGGGACCTGCTGGCGCATAAGAAGAAAATAACTCCTTGTTAGCACAAATATGGAGGGTGGCTCCAGAATCTATCCACCATTCTTTAGAATTTCCTACCAAGCTGCATTCAGACAACATGGCACACAAGTCCTCCATTTCATCTTCAACCATGTTGGCTTGATTCTTTTTCTTCTTATTATTCTTTGGCGCACGATAATCCACTGCCTTATGCCCAATTTTTTCATAGTTGTGGCAATTACCCTTGAACTTCTTCTTGCTTGGGTAATTCTTTGGTCCAAAAGCTTTCTTCCTCTTCTTATTTTGTGGTGCCTCCTTAACAATATTTGTCCTCATTATTGTTGAGTGTCCGCGTGACTTCTTTTCAGTATTTTTGTTGTCCTCTTCTATCCTCAAACGAACAATCAAGTCTTCTAGTTTCATTTCCTTCCGTTTGTGTTTAAGATAGTTCTTAAAATCCTTCCACGGTGGAGGTAACTTTTCAATGAAAGCAGCGACTTGAAAGGCCTCATTTATGACCATACCTTCAATAACAAATTCATAATTAATAAAAATATAAATCTTATTAATAAAATTATTGATTTGGGTCATACCTTCATCAAGGAGGTCATGAACAATGACTTGTAATTCTTGGGCTTGAGTTATGACCGACCTAGTGTCAATCATTTTGAAATCCAAAAATCTTGCAGCCACGAAATTCTTAAGTCCAGCATCCTCAGTCTTGCACTTCTTCTCTAGCGCATTCCATAATGCTTTTGAAGTTTCCATGACACTATAGATATTGTACAAGTCATCTTTCAAACAACTCAAAATGTAATTTTTGCACAGAAAATCAGAATGTTTCCATGCTTCAGTTACAACAAGTCGTTCATCATCCGGAGTATTTTCAGCCATGATCGGAGGATCCTCCTTGATGAAACATTGCAAACTCAACGTAGTAAGACAGAAGAGCATCTTCATTTGCCAGCGTTTGAAGTCAATACCGAAAAACTTTTCGGGTTTTTATGTCTATGCCATAACATGAACAAGAGTAAACCGGCTTGACGAGGCAGCAACACTCATAACAGTAGCACCAGTTCCTGCAACACTTCCATTAGTTTGGTTTTCATTCGTCATTTTTCTCTAAAGTTGAAAACAATACAGAACTTTGTTAAATCAGTGAAGTTTTGATATCTTCAAACTGAATACCAAACCAAACATACACCACGTAACAATGGTGGAGTTTTTATATACTTCAAACCCGTACATTTATTATTTCGGCAAAGTTTTTATGTACTTTAAACCGGACAGAAATAATTATTGGAGTATAAAGTAACAAGGCTTTAGTCTCCAACAAGTATATGAAAAACAGTTTAATACATATAATCAACACAGAAACGATAATACTTATAAAATTTCTTAAGCTTGTGCGCTACTGTGTTAAAACACAAAATCAGAAAATAATGTTAGAAGAATTAAAGAAATATGGAAAATAGTAGAGAATAAAAAATATTCCGAGTCCACAAGTTTCTTGTGTGACCTTAAGGAATTTTAACCCCATCACAAGTTGCCAAGCTAATGGTTTAAATCCTCCCGGGATAAAACAGAATAAATCTTCCTGCAACAGTGGCAAAACAAACAACATGATACCAACGAACTCAAAGAAGAGAGAAAGACTGCGAATTAGGATGCAGTATATTCAGAAAGAAAGAACTCTCTGAACTTTCAGCAAGGTTCTGGCGTATTTTCAGCAATGATTTGACATTTAATTAATTATTAAATAATTAAATAAATTTTGTCCAAAAATAATCTTATCGATTGTCTAAAGCCGAGCGAGTGACGACGACGACACGATGGTTCATTCTCTTCAACTCCTTTTAAGAGCTTTAAGAAGTGCTTCTATATATAAGCAGACAAGTGTGGTTTTCCCTCACCAATAAGAGAAAAAAGTGCAAGACAAAAATTCACTTCTTCAAATTTTTATTTTTCTTTCATTTTATTTCTCTCCATTTCCAATTCACACTTCTTCTACTTTAAAGCTCAACGGCTTAAAGTCCAACAATATTATCGTCTACGTTGGTTACGCATTAACGTTTTTCTCTCACGATGACATGTTAATATCATAAGTTTTAAATATAGGTTTCTTCTTTAAATTTGGTGCTCAATTAAACTTACGTCATATCTATGGAATAGAAAGAGTAATTCTTTCCCACGTTTTTCTTTTGTTCGTTTGGTAATGTGGCAACCATTTATATACTAGTAGTATGGGATTTAAATATGAGAATTTTTGTAAGCAAAGGTAATTATTATGTTGGGATGATATATACATGTGCCTTTTTGGGAAGGGAAGAATTGAAAACGGGTTGGAAGAAAGAAACGAGAAGTGGACAAATTTTATTTTGTGTCTTATATAACTAATACTAATTATATGAGATAATTTTTTTATTTTACAGTTTTATGGATTCAAATTTTGATGAATTCAAAAGTGTAAATTGAAATACAAAAATTTATGAGATAAACTAATGTTAGTCGTAAAAACCACAAAATAAAACTTTTGGGAAAAGTGGGAGAGAGAAAGGCCTGTTCAAAAGACATGCGGTACACATCAGCATGGGGTCCACGTTTTAGCCTCCCACCTTCAGCAGTGGAAACCACGTCACTTGAATTTACTTCCTCCTTCTATTCGGACAAAAGCAGATTCGCTAGCGGTTGCCTCTCGCCGCATCCGCTTGGGTAGGTCCCCCTGTTTTGTTTTCTATTCTCCACAAACACTTGACCATGGTTAAGATATGTGGTTAAACTCTTGTATTTTTTCCTCTTCCAAAATCAGCCCATAATGCATTCCCTCAATTATACAAAAAGGTGCTAAATATGGTTCAGATTTAGCATTTTAGGCTCAATGTCTAGTCTAGATCATCGTATAACATAATACGAATTATAAAAAGTTTAGTGTGTTGGATTTATGCTTAAAGGGCAACTTGGTACACTAAGCGCCTGTTATATGCGCAGTTCGGAAAAAGGCTGGACCATAAGGGTCTATCGTATGCAGCTTTATCCCGCATTTCTGCAAGAAAGCTGTTTTTACAACTCGAACCTGTAACCTCCATGTACTTGGATTTATGCCTAATTAAGCAAAATACAAAAAGATAAAAGTTTAAAAAAATGTTGGAAACCTTAACTGCAACAACATTATATATACATCAAGTTTTAGCAAAGGCCTAATATAAATACAACCACTTAAAGTTAGGCTTCAATTTACATTTTCCTACTTCAACTAAGGCCATTACATATTGAGTACTTCAATTCCAACAAAGATGTACCTATTAAACATGTTTGACTCAAAAATTGTTAAACTCTTTTTAAGCAAATCAATTAAAGAGACAAAGAAGTAAATCGTAGTCAAACATAATTAATATTGGATCAAAAGACATATCAACTATAAGAAATATAGAACATGTAGAATATCGGAAAGCTTTATTCGTAATGGAATTGTGCCCTACCTCTCCTTGGAGATGAACCGGGGATTACAATTGTTTTTGCTTTCTATTTTGTTACTCTGAAATGGAGTTCTTCCCCCTTTCTTCGTGGATCTTCGATCCTCTTTTTTCCCTCAGGCTTGTTAGAGTGCTGGAGAAGAAGTAGTCGGGGGACCCCTATTCAATCCTCTTTTCTTCTCTTTATAGTCCAGCAACTTTTCATACTTGCTGTAACTTATTATGAACGGGTCGGGTCATCTTTCTTATCGTGGAGAGGCCTTAACCTCATTGCTTATCTCGAATGTAGTGACGATGAGATAAAGTAAACTATGTTGACTTCCTGCGTGGGATGATAGGAGCGGAGTCATGGCCGTCGTTGTCCTGTGGTCAGATTTTGACCAATACAGTTAGTCCCTCCGTTCGTCGAGGTCATACCTCTTTGACTTCGACGGATGGATCATATGTGCAACGTGGTCGAAGGGAATCTAACCCCCATTCTGTTTCTTGATTGTATTGCGAACCTTTTGACTCTTTGGGAATATCTTTTTAGTACTCCTGTTCCATTGAGATGATTTTGAAATTGAACTGCCGGTTGGTAATGAAGCATTGCTTCGTACAAGTAGTTATGATGACGCACGTTTCTGAAGATCTGAAATGTTTCGCGTCCCATCGGATCTTAAAAATGACTATTAGGCTTCGCGCTCGAGAGATTTTGTTACACCCCAAGTTTTCATACGTGAGAGTATGTCGTAAGTCAATTGATGTAAGCTCATAAATGAGATTATATTTGAAAGCAAATAAAGTAAGTTAATCATGTTACTTTGGAGGTTACAAATACTTAAGATCATGAATGAAAAGTACCAAAAGGGTTGGAAAGCTTAGTCGCTAAACAAATTGAAGAAAATAAGTTCCGTCGAAAATCGACAAGTTTTGAATGTTATAACATATTCTTTTGGTGTGAGACTAGGGTGATTAACATGATGAGGAGGTTAAGTTATGAGTTATTGTAGTCGTATGATAGTCGTGTGTTATTTTTTTTAAGTCAAACGAGTTATGGAACAAAAGTTAGCAAAGGCCATCACAAGTTGCATTCATAATATGCTGAAATTTAGGCCAAATGTTGATGCACTTTTCTCCAAATATACTTTGAATAAATGGATGATCTATATATCAAATTGAAGATCTACGAGTCTAGTTTTCAACGCATTAAACCGTTCGTCAATACGACATCGGAGTAGAAAGATATTCATGTTTTCACGAGACCGCGCAAGCAGCTCCCAATGGGACCCACTTAGGCGGTGGTTGACCTACTTCAATTTTTAAACGATTTGGACACCTATTTTTCACTTATTTTTAACTCAACTTCGTCTCCAACCTTCTCCTAACCCTTATAAACAGATTCCACAAGGGTTTGAAGTGATTACACCATATTTCATCATCAAAACATAGTTCTAGTGAAGAACAACACCTCTTTGAGGTTATGTTGTCATTGAGGATTGTTATGGGCTGTATTTGGATGAAATTACAAGTTGTTGCTGCTGTATAAGGTGAGTATATCAGCCTACTAATTGTGCTTAAGCTTTCTTGTATGTTGGTTAAGTTTTTAGGATGTTAAATTACAAGATAATACTTGGATTAGCTTAAGTCACTTCTATGGTGTTGTATTGCCATTGAGGGTTGTTGTAAGGATTTTATAACTTGCATTTCGACTTGATGTTGCTTTAGCAAGTATGTGTATTGTGTTCTTTCATGTGCTTAAGTTTATCTTGATGTTGATTAAGTTAAATGGATAGAGTAGACATAAACTAGTGAATAAAGCTACTAATTGAAGATAGTTGGAGTTGAGGATTGTTTCCTTTGTTATAAATATTTGGTATAAGGATGGAATAATTGATGAGTGACTTCATAATCACATTAATAATAGTTTTAAATTAATGTAAGAAGTCTATAAGGGGTGATATGGGTTATACGGATTCCAACCGGAGCTTGCCGCTCGTCGTGAAGTAGTTGTGACTTGTTGTTGTTATATGGTGTCTTGTTATTGATATTTATAGGTTGCTGGACTTCCATGGCTGTTGTTGTTGTTGGTATATGGTATTGGAGGAGGCCCTTGTTACAAGGGAGATGCTGCCCGGATTTACGTAGACAAGCTACTAGCTTAAGTTTCAGACTTAGCCTTTGCTCAACACTGATTTTGAATCTCTTTATGCCATGGTAGATTGAGTTGAGTTGTTTGAAGAGTTGCTTGAGAGGTATTAAGGACTCACCATGGTTAAGGTATGTTAAGGCATTTCCTTCTTTCTTTTGGCATGATCTAATATGAAATAAATATGCTATTTCATAATGAATCTACTCCTAGCATCTAAGGTCGTCCATGTTGTTCTTTCTATACAAAGTTATTCTAAGAAAGTATGTATGATCCATAAGTCCTAGTGAAGTTCATATTGTATGTCCATAATGTTCTTACATCACTCAGAAAGGTTTAGAACGTGATTCTATGAGTCGAGCATGCATTCTATATATGTATCTATTTTACTCTACCGAGCCGCGCTATAGTCGGCCGGGTACGGCACCTATTGTGCAACCACTGATTAGTTGGGTTTACCGAGCTCCACGTGGTCGGGTACGTTTTTACCGAGTCCTCTTTGAGGCCGGGTACGATATGATGATGATGATGCCCCCAGAGGCAAATATTTTTAAAGGTATATATATATATATGTATTATGTATTTAATGTCAGTAGCCCCCAGAGGCACTCAGATGTTCCAGGTTGTATTTTCTCCATCTCTCTTTACATTACTATTCTTGTTTATGCTTTCTTGCCTTACATACTCGGTACATTATTCGTACTGACGTCCCTTTTGCCTGGGGACGCTGTGTTTCATGCCCGCAGGTCCCGATTGATAGTTGATTGTCCTCCTATTAGGCTATCAGCTCAGCGAAGGTGTTGGCACACTCCACTTGCTCCGGAGTTGCCTATTTGGTCAGTATGCTTAAGATATGTATTGGTTGGTATAGTGGGGCCCTGCCCCGATCTTTATGATTTTATGTACTCTTAGAGGCTTGTAGACAGATGTCAGGTGTATGGATACTTGTATTGTCTTGTCGGCCTATATTTTGAGTTTACAAATGGTCATGTCGGCCTTATAGGCCCGTGTGTCATATGTATAAGTTTGTATATTATGTTGGGTCATCATATGTTGAGTATTCCCTTATGTTTTATTCTTGTTATCTCATGGCGGGTTTTCTGGCTTATTTACTCATAATAGTATAATAAGAAAGATATGTTACGTTGGTACTCGGTTAAGTAAGGTACCGGGTGCCCGTCGCGGCCCATCGGTTTGGGTCGTGACAAAAGTGGTATCAGAGCAGTTCTGTCCTAGGGGGTCTACAAGCCGTGTCTAGTAGAGTCTTGTTTATGGGTGTGTCGTGCACCACACTTATAAGCAGGAGGCTACATGGCATTTAGGATTGTCACTCTTTCTTCTTACTCTAGATCGTGTGGTAGAGCCCACTTATAAGAATTCAAATCCGAATTTTTTTTGTTATTCGTAATAAGACGATACATACATCATGAAAGAAGGATTGGAAAGAAATATAGTTGTGGAAGAGCTGAATCAAAAGAACTGGATTTTGTATAATGCATACGATAAGTAAATTTGAGGTCTTCAGCAGATCATGGGTGTAGTGAAAGGTGTAAGCCTCTTAATAAGGAGCCTTAAGCCAAGAATGCCTACACACCTTTGTGGTGAAAGACAATGAGAAATTAAAAACTACAAGTTTTAACAAGCAAAAGAAGCAAGATAAAGAAGGGTACGAGGCGCCCAATTAATGATGGTTAATAGTGTTTATAATTGAGGCAGAGGAACATAAGCTTTTTGAGTTATATTCAATAGTAGCAGATGTATATAGAATTGCTCGCACCCATTCAAGATATGCCCTATGGGGGTTAATATAAGTAGTATAAGAAGATAGGATGGCGAAATTGTTTGTGTCAGTTGACATTTCTGAAGGATATTGCAAATGTGCTAACAGATCTCCTTGTGAGACACCCAGATGGTACACTTTAAAATAGTGTAGCCAGATTTGAGTACGACAAAGACATGCACCATAAGTCTTGAATTGATACATATTACCTTAGTGTGGCTCGTGTTCCTATTAAATCGAGAGCATTAAGCAACCTGAAGAGCCACTGGATGGAGCAAATGGAAGCTAAAGGCAAAAGAATGTTTTGTTCGAGTGTTCAAAATAAAGTGATTGACAGAAATGTTAGCAAGAAAATAAGAAGAGAGTTAATGAAGCATTATGAGTAAGAGCTAATACATGAATGACAACGGTAGAAAAAAATGACAATATTATAGAGTTTATAGTCAAGTGAAAGGAAATACAAGAGGTGACAAGCCTTGAGACAACAAAAGAGTATAGGCCATAAGGTTATATCCTCATTTTGAGAAATAAGTTCGTGACGCCAATGCGACTACCCGAGGGGAGAGTTAATCCCTAGAGTAACAAAAATCAGTATGGACTATTAAATACGATAATCTAAATATGAATTAGGAACTGAATGATTGGAAAGTACTCGACATCATGGGAATTCCAGATTTCATTCCAGCGGTAATAAAATGGACAACAGAAGAAGATTCACGATGACTGCAGAGAATAGTCATTATGGAGACGCTTCCCTAGAATAAGCAATGTGAGCAAAGTTAACCTTAAGAGACTGTATGTTCCAGTTACGCTAAGTGTCACCCTCGCGAGTAGGTAATTTTTCATCCTTGGTATAGCAGAATTGCCGCAAGGCAAGTAAGGATCATTGATGAGAAACAACGCCAAAGATGAAGAGGTAAAACATCTATAGGTAGATCCTCGTGGCTTCAGCTTTTAGTACACCCATAAAGGGGGAATATGGAGTGATATGGCATTAAGTCAGAATTAAATGGTTCTAGTAACTATGAAATGGTAAAGGAAGAATGAGATAAATAAAAGTGGAATGAGATGGCACTTATCCAAATCATATAGATACGCTACCATTCAAGAATACTCTGCAAGCACGACATCAAGGAGAGGAAGTAAAGGTTCCTGCTCGAGTTGTTATTAATAAATAAGGAGCCAGTGCGAGACATAAGTTAAAACAAAGTAATTAACCTAAGAAAGATTACGAGGAATATTGATATGAGAATGGGCTAACGAGTAGTTAGTAATTGGTCAGGAAGATCTCAATTATGGCAAAATAGGAGGTTATAGACGAATCATCAGATCGTGTAAGATAAACATAGTAGAACCCAACATGGAGAATTCAGTTTCGGAGAATATCATTTTGAGATATATATTCAAAAAAAAGTTGAGGTAGTTAAAGGTACCGTATGAGTGTTTTGGGGATGAAAGAAAGAGCCATTGGAAAGGCAGTCAAAATATCAGTTCAAAAGCAACCATACAAGCACAGGGGCATGAAAGCAAGCAACTACAGATGATTATAGGAAAGTAAGGACATAAAAAAGGTCCGTAATAAGGTCACAACATTACGAGAGTCAAAGGTTATCCCTAAGTACTATAATGAAAGACTAGCCGAGGAGATAAGAAAGAAGGCTCCAACCTAAGCACAACGACCTAAAGATGAAATAGTCGTGTAACAATAATCTCGCAACAACATTGTAAGAATTCCAAAGGAAAGTTTCACCTACCATGGCTAATGAACAGGAAATAAGAATTAAAAGTAATATTCAAAATCATGAGTAGTATAAAAACTTTGGCAAGTGTGGGCACTAATATAAGCTAAGTATGGACGCAACAAAGAGGCAGAAAAACATGGAAACGAAATAGCTTACATTGAAAGAAAGCTAATATGGAAAGAAAGAATTATTACACTCAAGATTTTGGAACATTATCCAGGCAGCATATCTATTAACAATCATACAACCATAGAAGACTCCGGTATAAGTTGAAATAAAGAATTGAACCCAGGGGCATAAACAAAGGATTAAATTGTTAGAAGATTGTATCATGGATATTTCTTAATGCCCATGAAAGGCTAAGGTGATAACTGGTACCATGAGCCTTCGATTGAGTAATGATCTGACAAATAAAAGAAATGGGTCTCATGAATTGGACATAATTAAAATATCCACGCAAGGTAAATCACATTGGGATACCCTGAGATACGGTTATGAAAGCAGGGTATCTCCCCAGATGGATCAATCTGATCACTAAGATATCCCCTAATAAAACATGAATCCTAGCACCAATATTACATAAAAAGGTTAAGTTATCAGGGGTGGATTATCGATCAAAATTGATATGAATCAACAATGGATGGACAAAATTCACACAGTATGAGATGAGATTAGACTGTCATTATTAAGATTTACAGTAATGAGTGTCACACCTCCCTTTTTACTACCCCACACACTTAAAAGCGTATAAATACACTCGTAGGGTATACTCCGACGCTCAAATACCCGAAACGGATACAACAACGTAAGGGAAGGAGTTTTTCCAATTAAAGGATAATCGGTTCGGGATTTTATTAGAGATTAACCAGAGTCGCCACTTGGGAAAGACAATGGTGTCCCAAGTCACCGTTAATCCCGAATCCGAGGAATTTTGACTCTTATAAATGTCTGCGAAGCAGAGATCCGGATAAGGAACTCTGTTAACCCGGGAGAAGGTGTTAGGCACTCCCGGATTCCGTGGTTTTAGCACGGTCGCTCCATGTCGTTCTTGACTTTTGTTTGACTCAATTATAGGTTTTGACAACATAATGTGCTTTTTACATAAATATTATTTTTTAAGAATTTGCGGTATCGCGGAAACACGCCTCGAGTCATACCGCAACCAGTACGCCTATGACTTTTGGTGTATTTCGGCTTTGCCGAGATTTGGATTTGAGTCGCACCAAGTGCACACTCGTTCATAGGAAAGTATATTAAAACCGTGCCCCTAAAATAATCTATCGGCTTTTAATCGTTTTGGGTAAGACCATGGAATTAACTAGTAGTCTTCCCGAATCTAATTGTTTTAAACCATTACTAAATGGGGGCCCCGCTTGTTTAACATTATGCGAGGCTCATCCCAATTATTTATTAAGGTCATCCTAAGAACGACTACAATATTTATTCAAAGATTAAATCAACAAGAAGAAATTTAATTACATGAATTGATATGGGCTATATTGGCTTTTGAATTAGCCTTCAAATGAGCCCAGCAAATAAATGGCACTGCATACCCAGCATTGGGCCAGGCCCACATTGTTGAGCCAAATTGCTGATGAAGCTTTGCACGAAATTGATTGAGTGCTTCTTCTCATTTGAATTGGATTTGATCAATTTAATACAAAAGAAATTTTGTGTTCAAAAGAGGCTAAATTATAACTAACGACTGCATTAACTAAATCGATACCGTTTTTTTTTCTTTAAAAATGTGTCTTGTTGCCTAAATATACTTAAGCTACTTCTATTTTTACAGAAGTAACAATTAAGTGAATTACCCTGAAATCACGTACTAAAAAAAACAGAAACTCTACAATATTTGAATTAGGCTATAGGTATAAAATCAGTTACCTTGAATTTGAAGTTCAATATTTCAGCTAACACAAACGATTTCAGTTCTAATTCTATAATTTTACCTTTAAAACACAATAACAAAATAACTGATCACTTTATCGTTTTTACTACTTAATAGTTCAAGTAATACAAAACAGTGAGGGCATAACAGTTTAATTATACAACTAAAGCAAATTGATATTCACTATATAACAAACAATATGAATTTGAACATAAACTTCATATCTTCATATATTTCCAAACTTGAACTTGTCAACTACAATTTCTGGAATTTCGAAGATGTGTACCTGATATTAAGAAGCAAAGTATGAGAATCAGCAATAATACACAGCAGAAACCAGTAATGACAGGTGCAGCTACATCAGTAGAAATCACAAAATCCACAGCAGCAATGAAACCGACAGTTGTCACACCTCTTTTTTACCGCATCCGCGAGGATGCAAAGAGTTTTTCCAATTAAAGGACAATCGAGACGGGATTTATTTAATTATTTCGGAGTCGCCACTTGGGAGATTTATGGTGTCCCAAGTCACCGGTTAAATCCCGAATCGAGGAAAAGAATGACTCTATTTAACAGTCCGCGAACCAGAAATCCGGATAAGGAATTCTATTAACCCGGAGAAGGTATTAGGCATTCCCGAATTCCGTGGTTCTAGCACGGTCGCTCAACTGTCGTGTTTGGCTTATCTATCTGCTTTTTACAATCATGTACTTAGTGCAAGTTAATATCCCTTTACCGCTTTTATTATTATTATTGTTTACGAAAGAGAATGTTGCCTAAAAATATGTTTCGAATCACGTCACATGAAATGCACCCGGATCCTCGACACATTCTTATTCAACATTTCGGGGTTTGGATTTGGGTCACATGAAATGCACACCCGTATTTAAAAAGGTAAAACTAAAATATGTGCCCGGATCGACTACTTATTTACACTCGTTGAGAAAGGCGTGATATTCGTTAAGAAACGACGCATCTCGAAACCTAAGTATTTATATGTACATTTATGACGGCTATGTGATTAGTGTAACTATTGGGCGAGGCGTACCTTTGATTCAAATCTAAAGCGAACTACATCTCACTGTATCTTACTTAAGAGTTGATTCCAAATTACTTAAAACTTGCTACGAACCACATCGCATGAAATGCGCCCGTGGTTCATGACATGCTTTATTTACTCTTGCCCGAAATTGGGGTCGGGTCACATGAAATGCACCCCCGACTCTTTTAATCTAATTACGTCATTCCGTCGAGTAACAACTCCCTAGCTAATCTTGCTTTTAGCGTAAGGTCTAACGTTAACAGATTTGGAGATTACACACACGAGCAGAGAAGATTGAATAGAGATACAACAGACTAATTCAGGTTTACGTGCTTATCTAACGACAGTGTATTTTTGGCCTAGCTACACTTTTCCATAACCAAAACTAACAGTACAAGCTTAATTGGAGAATAACAGAATGTACTTAAACATAAGAACTTTAGGCGACTACATGTTTCAATAGACCTTATGCATAAGCTTCAAACTTCATTCTTTCGAACCAAGGAACTACAATAACAGAGGTGTGTACCTGGAATGCGGAAGAACAAGGAAGAGTGAGCAATGGCAATGCAGTAACAGTAGCAGGAACAGTAACAGCAACAGTAAACCAATAACCAATAGACCAGCAACCAAATAGACCAACAGCCAACAAAATAATGAACCAACAGCACCAAATCAACCCAGCAGTATCAAACAACCAGCCAGCAATACAAACGACCAAGAGTAACAACACTATTGACCAAACAACACCAAATGAATACCACAGCAACAACCACTAATGGCAGCCCTCAACTAAACCAATAGCAGACACTAAACAGTGGCAGCAACCAAGTGAACCAGCAGCAATGAAGACACAACAACAACAACAATGTCTAACAACAACAACAAACCAGGCAGCAACCAAATAGGCCAACCAGCAACACAAACGACCAGCCAGCACAACAATGAAACAAACAGCAACAACCAACCCAGGCAGCAACCAAATGGACCAACCAGCAATGCAAACGACCAAGAGAACAACAAAAGAGTGGCAGTGGAAACACAGTAGCAACACTGGACAAAAGAAGAACCAGCACTGGACCAAACAATGTGCACAACAACAACAACTAATGGCAGCACTCAACTACACCAAAGCAAACACTAGAACACAGCAGCAACCATCAATCGACCAGCAGCAGCATACACTCAACACACGAAACAGTCCAGAAGCCAATGAAACAGTAGCTTCTTTTTGTATCTTTGTATCTGTTTTTCTCCCTAGTTATGACTGTGATTTTTTGCTCTCCAGGTGCTCTGCTTATCACTGTTTTATCTCCTCTCCAGGTACTCTCCAAAATGTCCCTACTGTATGTATATTTGCTCTCCAAGTATCCTCTCAAGTGTCTGTATGAATCCATCCATATCTCTCCCGTTTTAGTTTTGATGCCTATCTATTTATAACCAAAAACAAACCTAGGACATCCAGATTCTGCAGAACAGTCCCTTGCCCATCCCCCTTCTGTCCAACCCACTAAACTATGTCTAAGTATGGGGTGTTCATAATTAAAAATTGGTAATTGCAGGGCACTGGTGGGCTGCTCTGCTGTGACAGTGGATTCCACTGACTAGCCTCATGTGCAGGGCACCAAATGCTCTAAGTGTTGAACCCTGATTCCCTAATTAGCTTAATTTGAATCATAACTTCAGTTTCAAACCAATCAAACAGTCCCATTCAAATCCAGGAATGCTAATTACTGTGTGGTAATTCAAATAACTCAACTATGCAATTAGAAGACGACCTCTAGTCAATTACAACACATAGCAATGACAACCAATTTAAACTGTTAAAAACAGTGACTTCAAAGAATCTCGGCCAATGCCGGACATATGCGAAGTTAACTATTCGACGACGCTAATCGACGCGAGTTCGTATCCTATAACTAACCCATTCAACTAAGCGATACAGAAAACAATTGACCAAAACAAAAGGTCTTGGAGAAGAAATGACAACTAAGGACGGCCAAGAAGAGAATTAAACCAATTGAAACTAACAAAGAACACACAAACCACTAAAAATAGAAGAAGATTGAAATACCTAATGAAGGCAATCCGAACTCGAACGAACTCAGGCTTCCACGGACTTGAGGTTGCATTTTTGAAGTGAACACGCTTTAATTGAAGTGTTTTTCGAACGAAAAACACTCCAATTAGAGCCTATTGACTCCAAATTCTTAAACTCGGACCAATTCCCTAATCTTGGAATTCTAGGGTTCTTGGGCTCGGATTTGGGGTTTTTGCATTTTTGGTTAGATTCGAAGCAAACCAATGTCAATGGGAGTGTGGGGGAGGTGTGAGGAGACCGTGGTGTGAATTTGGGGTGATTTGGCATTGGTTCGAGTTTGACTCGAATCTTCAAATGAAGATTCGAGGAGCTCCGGCATGATTCGAGGTTAGTGGAGGCCTGGGTTCGTGACGGGGGAGGTGAGGGGAAGGTTTTGGCATTGGTTTGGTGGTGATTGGCCTACCGGAACCGCCGTGAGGCGATTTCCGGCAGGCGGGGCACGGCGGCGTTACGCTAGGTCTCTGAGAGCTCCTGAGGGAGATGAAGGGAGAGGGGGGTCTGGCTTGGGGGGGCGGGGTATGGAATGAGTATATATATGTTTTGGAGAAGTTAAATCCTGATCGTTGGATCAAACTTGATCAACGATCGGGATCTCCTCACTTAAACCAAACGGCGTCGTTTGGTTAAGTCATAGGCTGAGTGTATGTTGGAATTAAAGGATTAATCTGGGCCGTTGGATAATAAAATCCAACGGTCCGGATCAAGCGTTACCCAGGCTGAAGCTTGGACGGGTATTTGGGCTGGATTAGAGGAAATTCGCTTGGGCCTGGTTTTTAGGCTAAGTTTCGGCCCAGATCAGATCTACATGATGTACTTATATGCATATGTGTATATATATATATATATATATATATATATGTATATATACATATATATATATATATACACACATGTGTATATATACCAACCTATAACACCGCTGTTTTTTACTACAATTAACGCACACAATTACATATCACCCAAAAATGTAAATCACATGACTTCGATATCAAACACTAAAAATGCAAAACCTAGCATATATTTTTGTATTTTTAATTTAAATAAATAAACGTGCACACAAAAAGATAAAATAACACAAAATCACAAAAATCATGCCCAACACGAAACTATTTTTGTTTTTTGAATTTTCTGGGAATAATTCTCATGTAGGGCAAAAATCACGTGCTCACAACAGTGAGAAGACCCAGGAAGATTTTCAGAATTTCAACTTATTTTGCAACCAACGATTTTTTCCCCGTTTGAGCACTCCGTATGAAGCATTTTTGAAAAAGTTTGACCGAACCTTTGCTTCTGAAGGTCTCCTACATATCCCCGGCTAAAAGGGAATCAGGTCAATGTAGTTCGGGAAGTTTTGGTAGCTGGGACTACCATGGACTGACACTTTGCTGTTACTGCTGTTACTGCTGTTGCCACTGCTTAGCTGACCTCCTTGTTACACCGTACTAAACAACAAAAACAAAAAGCTAGACCAAGTTACAGTACTACAAGTTCTTATCTATCCTTTTTAACTTGATCGTGTCGCGCTCCTTGCCATCCTGTCTGACTTGGTGTTTCTTCTGATGCTTCTTCTCTTCTGCCAATTGTTATTTCGGCCTATCTTGATTGCCGAACTCCGACCGTTGGTCCCTTCCTTGTGATCTTCGAACTATTCCCCTTCGAAGTCTGAATCTATCTTTCTGATCCTTGTTGCCTTCCTTTGATTATGAACGGGGTTCATGCTGGGGATTTCCGTTATACTCTACCGCTTTCCTCGACCAACTTCAAAATAAATCGCCATTCCTTTCTTCAGGCGGGCTCCTGACTTCAACATCTTTTGAAAATAAATCGACATTCCTCTCTTCAGGTGGGCTCCTGACTTCAACATCAACTTATAAAATAAATCGCCATTCCTCTCTTCAGGCGGGCTCCTGACTTCAACAACATCTTTTGAAAATAAATCGCCATTCCTCTCTTCAGGCGGGCTCCCGACTTCAACAACATCTTTTGAAAATAAATCGCCATTCCTCTCTTCAGGCGGGCTCCTGACTTCAATCATCAACTCCGAAAATTAAACGCCATTCCTCTCTTCAGGCGGGCTCCTGACTTCAACATCAACTTATAAAATAAATCGCCATTCCTCTCTTCAGGCGGGCTCCTGACTTCAATCATCAACTTTTGAAAATAAATCGCCATTCCTCTCTTCGGGCGGGCTCCCGACTTCAACAACATCTTTTGAAAATAAACGCCATTCCTCTCTTCAGGCGGGCTCCTGACTTCAACAACATCTTTTGAAAATAAATCGCCATTCCTCTCTTCAAGCGGGCTCCTGACTTCAACATCAACTTATAAAATAAATCGCCATTCCTCTCTTCAGGCGGGCTCCCGACTTCAACAACATCTTTTGAAAATAAATCGCCATTCCTCTCTTCAGGCGGGCTCCCGACTTCAACAACATCTTTTGAAAATAAATCGCCATTCCTTTCTTCAGGCGGGCTCCTCTGACTTCAACAACATCTTTTGAAAATAAATCGCCATTCCCTCTTCAGGCGGGCTCCCGACTTCAACATCTTTTGAAAATAAATCGCCATTCCTCTCTTCAAAGCGGGCTCCCGACTTCAACAACATCTTTTGAAAATAAATTGCCATTCCATTCTCCGGGCGGGCACCTCGACTTCAACAACATCTTTTGAAAATAAATCGCCATTCCTCTCTTCGGGGCCGGCTCCCGACTTCAACAACATCTTTTGAAAATAAATCGCCATTCCTTTCTTCAGGCGGGCTCCTCTGACTTCAACAACATCTTTTGAAAATAAATCGCCATTCCTCTCTTCGGGCGGGCTCCCGACTTCAACATCTTTTGAAAATAAATCGCCTTTCCTCTCTTCGGGCGGGCTCCTGACTTCAACGACATCTTTGGAACATAAATCGCCATTCCTCTCTTCAGAGGCGGGCTCCCGACTTCAATCATCAACTCTGAAAATTAAACGCCATTCCTCTCTTCGGGCGGGCTCCTGACTTCAATTCATCAACTCTGAAAATTAAGCGCCATTCCTCTCTTCGGGCGGGCTCCCTGACTTCAATCATCAACTCTGAAAATTAAGCGCCATTCCTCTCTTCAGGCGAGCTCCCGACTTCAACAACATCTTTTGAAAAAATAAATCGCCATTCCTTTGCTTCCTGCACCACTTTCTTCTTCCTGCATCGCTTCTTGGGCCATCCTTTCTTCCGAATTACCTTGTTTTGGAATTGCTTTCCTCCCGGGTTGTGTTATTTTTCTCTTGACCGCTGGGGATGTCTTTGGAACTAATTACTTACCTGCTGGGGTAATGCTGCTGGGGAAAATCTTCTTTATTTCCTCCTTTTCTACTCCCTTCAGAACCTTTATTCTCTCTCGAGATCGCTGGGGATTGAAGTGTCATCAGCTGGGGATTACCCTGTCGGGGGATCCCCTTTCCTTCTTCCTCTTTCCAAACCTCCTTCGGGGCTCGCGCCTCGCTCCCTTGAAAAACTTGTAGGATATAATGCTGCCGGTGAAATCTCGAAATCAATGTTTCATTTTCCGAGGACTGCTGAGGGTGATACCGGCTTCTTGCCTTTCTGAACGCAAGCTTCCTCGTCTTGTCCTGTCTGTTGGGGGTATAATTTCATCTATCACAGCTTGTTGTTTTCTTTCAAATCTGCTGGGATAACCGGGTTCAAAGATCATTTCCTCGCGTTATCTAGCTTCTTTCCCTAACCAAGTATTTGGTTTCGAGAAAATTTTCGCAACAGGAGAAAATTTTCTGCCCCAGTTTGAGAATCTTCTTCGTGGCATGCTTTGCTGCCGACAACCCCTTTTTTCCCTGTTTCAAATCAAAGAAAAATTGGTTAGTTTTAAAATGTGGTGGTTGGTTGTGGTGCTCCTGCTGGGGATGGTTCTCCTCCTCTTTCCCTGCTCTGCGTTTCATTATCAAAACTTGCTGGGGATGTTTTCATTTGCTAGAGATGATATTCCTGCTGGGGATGGGTTTTTCCATTTATCCCTTCCCCGTTCTGTGTTTCTCAACTTGCTGGGGGGTTATTTTGTTGAAGATGAGATTTCCTTTCTTCCTTTACCACTCTGTGTTGTCCGACCACCTCGGAACTTGCTCAAGATAACACTGCCGGTAGATTTTCATTTCCTCAAAATTGGTGTTTCACTCTTCTTGAAGGTTGTTGAGGATGACACTAGTTCGAAGACCATTTCCCTTAAGACTTTCCTTCTTCCCCAAGTGGTTATTGACTTCCAGAAAATTTTCAAACTGAAAAGAAAATTTTCTGCCCCAGTTTAATAATCTTCTTCGCACCCTACTTCTCTGCCGTCAATGGCATTTCCTTGCTTTGCATAATAATTGGAAAGTTGGTAGCAAGTTTTGAAGTCATTTCTCACTTGTTCTGACTAGACAGACCTTGATGGGGAATTTTTGATAAAAATGAGAAAGATAAAAAGAAACAAAATAGAAGACAAAGGAAAAAGAAAATGACTCTCTAGCAAGAAAAACTTATCAAACGCGAATACCAACTCCACTGGTCATGACATGCACATATGGTCTATCCTTCGTCTTTCACGATTTATGTCTCGTGATTTCCATCTGATTATCACCTTTATTCGACTTGTAGTGCCCGAAGGGTTTTCACTTTCAAGCCTCTCTCATTTTGATTTTCTCTCGGCTTTCGTCGTCTTATGGTGCCTGTGAAGGTTTTCACCGGTAAGACTCTCTCATTTGTATCACTTTTAGCTGGGGATTGGGGTGTCACTGCCAAGACTCTCTCGTATTTCCTTTCTGCTGAGAATCAACGTCTTTTCTGCCGAGAATCAACGTGTTATATTATGATAGGACTCTATCCCTCGCCTGACGCGGCATCTTTTGAAGACTGATCGGAAGGTCTTTCTTCGGACCGTAATGTGGGATTTGGATAGGGCTAGAAAGAAAGGGTATTGAAGGCTCAAAACAAAATCAATTTTGGGTTCAACATTTACAACCTTCGGACCTAAATTTATTTACAATAAACACAATTTTTCTTTGCCCCAGTTTTTTTTTTACTTGGGGATTTTTATTACTTTATTTACACTATGACCGAGCTGTGAAGCGCCTACGTATCCTCTTTAAGGAATCAGGTCAAACGTAGTTCCCAATTCCTCTTTTTCAAGTTTTCTTTTTTCACACATTTTCCTTTTTCTTTTCTTTATCTCTTTTTGTTGTTTTTTTTTTCTTTATTTTTCTTTAGCCATTTCTTCTCTTACCTTTCAAACTTGTGTTTCTAGTCTTTGCAACTAATTCCGAAGGAGGGGTATGAAAGAATTTGAATTCAGGCTCAAAGGGTTGACGATGGATAAAGTGTTTGGATAGCAGAACAAAATGCCTTCGTCATTCCAATCTTCAAAACATGCCAAGCGTAACACAATTAATATTCATCATATCTTTAAAGCACTGTTGGGCAACACTCTCATTATGAACGACCCCATGTCAATTTTGGCCAGCTTGCCTTTGACTGTTTCTTTTTACTTGCCCCGGTTTCAGATGACTCGGGATCCAAATAGTCTCAAGTTGTTTTTGTTTCCTTTATATGACCCGATCATCTTCCAATTGCTTAATGATTAACTTTTAGGATTAAGCCATAATTTTGTGTGCGCATGTCGTGTCACTAGATTCGGTATTTGAGCACAAGACAAATCTAAAGGGTAAAAGAACTAAACAAATAAAATGACCGGAAGTAACAAAAGGCCGAAAGCTTCATTAAACTAATGACGAAATGGTTTAATGACAAAACAAGCAAAACAAACTAGAGTACAGCCCTGAAACAAAACTGGGCAAGACCAAAGCAAACTGCTAGGACAAAAAGGGTTTGATCACAAGAAAACCCTGAAAATAACTCGGACAATAAAAATGACGACAAAACGAACCACCAAAGCTCCATCTAGCTGACCAAAAGATGGAGTATCTTCCCAATTACCAAGCACAACATTTTAGCCACTAAGTTCCGCCTCAATATTGCCAAGGCTGCCATCTGCTCCAACATTTTTAGCTCCAGTCAATACACCCCCCAGAGGATTTGTGTACCCCATGTCATCATCATTGACCACAATCAACCACCCTTTTTGAATCATTCTTTCTATTTCCTTTTTCAAGGTACGGCAACTCTCAATATCGTGCCCTCTGACATTGGAATGGTACGCACATCGTGCAGTAGGATCGAAGCTTCTTGCACGTGGATCGGGAGTGTATCCGGGGAGTGGCGTAATCAAGCCGACATGTTTTAACTTTTCAAACAGACTTGCATAGGATTCTCCGATAGGGGTGAGCGCCTTTTCTCGCTTCAGCAACCTTTCCTCCCTAAACGCCTTATTTGGCCTGAAACCTGACCCGGGGGGTTTCCGGTATGTTCGTGGGGGTTGGTAAGCCTTTTGTGGAGCTGGGTACCCGGAAGGTGAAGTACGATTTTGGTTGTCCCGGGGAGAGTAGTGGTGTTGGGGACGGGAGTAGCGTTGTGAAAACATAGTCGGGGGACGAGTAATTGAGTTACTCGAATGGCTGGAGAAGTTGTGATAGGCGGGTATATATGGAGAGTGCGGGAGATCATCTGGCATCGGGTTCATGGTACGGGTAAGGACAGAGTCCAGGAAGCTAGGTGGTGGCGGAGGTGGTGCTTTTCCATCCATCCACGCCCGATACATATCAGCCACGTGTTGTCTCAATATCTTGACCTCCTCTACTAACCCGTGGTTCCGTTCAACCAGCTGTTGTCGGGTACCTGTACCAACCCACTCAGTCTTGAGATTATCTGCCATTGTCCTCCGACTTCGTCTTACGGGGAAGAGTTATTTCAGAACCACAACCAACCACCTTTCTGGAAATGGACACAACAAAACAAAGCCAGCATGTCAGCATTAAGGTGTCCCGCTTTTTTTTTTTTTTTTTTTTTTTTTTTTTTTTTTTTTTTTTGGTTATGGAAATGGTCGAATCCTATGTGGATTGCCTACGTATCATGACCCCGCATGAATCAGACCGAGCGTAGTTCTTGCAAATTAATGCAAGAAGTAAAGAGATATTTATTTGATTTTGATTTTTTTGATTTCTTTGAAGAAAAAATTGTAAAAGCTCACTCCAACTACAAACTCTCATAAAAAAAACTTTTACGCCTTGTGCCAGAGATTTCTACAAGAATCAGAATAGTTTTAACGTCAATTATGACTATTTCTACAAAATTGGCTATGTAATGGCTTATTTGGCAAAATGGCTATTTTTGCAAAATTTTTACTTAAGAAAGTAAACTTGAAAATTTTCTCATCCTGGTGGCTCATGGGGCATCGTCCGGCATCACCATAAACCAACACAAGAATATTTTCATAAATTGGCCATATAATGGCTTATTCAGACAAAGTGGCTCTTTTTTGCAAAATTTTATAAAGAAGATGCAAATTCAAAATTTTTATCCTGGGGCCTATGGGGCATCGTTCAGCACGACACAGGCCGACACAAGACTGAGGAAGTTAAAATGCAAAAATGTGACTATTTCAGCAAAACTCCGGCCATGTAATGGCTTATTTGACAAAGTGGTTATTTTTGTAAAGTTGAGTGATGACTCAAAACTTGATTTTTTGCGGATACATCCTTTCGCATTTCCGCGAGGGAATATTTCAAGGCTGTGTCCAAAATTATTTAAAAAAAATCCAAAGTGGCTATTCTTGCAAAAACAGCCTTCCGGCGTCTTTTGAGGGACGTTCGGCTTATTTTAAGCAAGAATAGCATCACCCGACTTATTTATAACAAAATCAAAAATTTGACATTTTTTTGGTTATTTTTGCAAACGGGGTGTGAACCCGAACTTGATTTTGCGGCTATGGCCTTGCAACATTTCCACAAGGAGTATTTCAAGGCTGTGCCCGCAAATTATTAAAAATAATTCAAAGTGGCTATTTTTGCAAAAACAGCCTTCCGGCGTCCTTTCGGAACATTCGACTATTTTCAAAAACAACGTCACTTCGATTTATTGACAAAATTAAACACATACATTTTTTTTGATTTTTTATATATTTTTTTTTATTTTTTGCAAACGGGGTGTGAATCCGAACTTGATTTTGCGGCTATGGCCTTGCAACATTTCCACAAGGAATATTTCAAGGCTGTGCCCGCAAATTATTAAAAATGATTCAAAGTGGCTATTTTTGCAAAAACAGCCTTCCGGCGTCCTTTCGGAACATTCGGCTATTTTTCAAAATGACATCACCTTGATTTTATTAAAAACTAAAACTTAGACATTTTTTTTTTTTTTTTTAATTTTTTGAAGGGGTGGTTGGACCCGATAAGGGTTGCCTACGTATCCCACCTAACGGTGAAAATCAAACCTGCGTAGTTCGGTTTTGACGAAACAAACGACATTATTTATTTATTCACTTTACTAAAGGAAAACAAATAAGCTATTTCTATCTTAAGGGCAAAACACACACATTTTTTTTTTTTTTTTTTTTTTTTTTAATTTCTAGAGCCGGTCAGCATGCAAGTCTATAACAGATAAATGCGCAAGACAAACAGGATGCAGCAGGATAGTCTGTTCATTTCAGGTCACCTGTCCTAGACGGACCCAACCCCTGTGTTGAGTCCCCTAAGCCAAATGCGACATGATGCAAATATACGTTTCCTACTAGGGATCCGGCATGAAGCTTTGTTATTCTAGGTTTAAAACCTGGGTTTATCTGTTCTAGACTTGGCTTACCCGAGCGGACAGCTCGAGCCGAGGAGGAGGCAGCAACCCGGGAATACAGAAGCTTCACCGGTTTTGCAACTTATCCAAACCTCGTTCTAAAATGGGAATTAGACACTATACAGAAAAGAAGTCACACGAAGTGCACCCTTCTTCATGATTTAGAAGACTCAGAGAGGAGATTGGTTCCGGCACAATTTATATGTACAATTCACAAAATATCAAAGCAGTAAAAACAACATTTTGCACATTGATGCCAACATGTAAAAGAATCAGATAATAATAAAATATGCCAAATACAACAGTTATTCCGAGCTCGAATTCTAAAAATATCCCCAGCAGAGTCGCCAGAGCTGTCACACCTCTTTTTACCGCACCCGCGAGGATGCAAAGAGTTTTTCCAATTAAAGGACAATCGAGACGGGATTTATTTAATTATTTCAGAGTCGCCACTTGGGAGATTTATGGTGTCCCAAGTCACCGGTTAAATCCCGAATCGAGGAAAAGAATGACTCTGTTTAACAGTCCGCGAACCAGAAATCCGGATAAGGAATTCTATTAACCCGGGAGAAGGTATTAGGCACTCCCGAATTCCGTGGTTCTAGCACGGTCGCTCAACTGTCGTGTTTGGCTTATCTATCTGCTTTTACAATCATGTACTTAGTGCAAGTTAATATCCCTTTACCGCTTTTATTATTATTATTGTTTACGAAAGAGAATGTTGCCTAAAAATATGTTTCGAATCACGTCACATGAAATGCACCCGGATCCTCGACACATTCTTATTCAACATTTCGGGGTTTGGATTTGGGTCACATGAAATGCACACCCGTATTTAAAAAGGTAAAACTAAAATATGTGCCCGGATCGACTACTTATTTACACTGTCGAGAAAGGCGTGATATTCGTTAAGAAACGACGCATCTCGAAACCTAAGTATTTATATGTACATTTATGACGGCTATGTGATTAGTGTAACTATTGGGCGAGGCGTACCTTTGATTCAAATCTAAAGCGAACTACATCTCACCGTATCTTACTTAAGAGTTGATTCCAAATTACTTAAAACTTGCTACGAACCCCATCACATGAAATGCGCCTGTGGTTCTTAACATGCTTTGTTTACTCTTGCCCGAAATTGGGGTCGGGTCACATGAAATGCACCCCCGACTCTTTTAATCTAATTACGTCATTCCGTCGAGTAACAACTCCCTAGCTAATCTTGCTTTTAGCGTAAGGTCTAACGTTAACAGATTTGGAGATTACACACACGAGCAGAGAAGATTGAATAGAGATACAACGGACTAATTCAGGTTTACGTGCTTATCTAACGACAGTGTATTTTTGGCCTAGCTACACTTTTCCATAACCAAAACTAACAGTACAAGCTTAATTGGAGAATAACATAATGTACTTAAACATAAGAACTTTAGGCGACTACATGTTTCAATAGACCTTATGCATAAGCTTCAAACTTCATTCTTTCGAACCAAGGAACTACAATAACAGAGGTGTGTACCTGGAATGCGGAAGAACAAGGAAGAGTGAGCAATGGCAATGCAGTAACAGTAGCAGGAGCAGTAACAGCAACAGTAAACCAATCCAATAGACCAGCAACCAAATAGACCAACAGCCAACAAAATAATGAACCAACAACACCAAATCAACCCAGCAGTATCAAACAGCCAGCCAGCAATACAAACACCACAGACCACAAACAGCAACAAAATCCCAGGCAACAACACCACAGCAACAACCACTAATGGCAGCCCTCAACTAAACCAATAGCAGACACTAAACAGTGGCAGCAACCAAGTGAACCAGCAGCAATGAAGACACAACAACAACAACAATGTCTAACAACAACAACAAACCAGGCAGCAACCAAATAGGCCAACCAGCAACACAAACGACCAGCCAGCACAACAATGAAACAAACAGCAACAACCAACCCAGGCAGCAACCAAATGGACCAACCAGCAATGCAAACGACCAAGAGAACAACAAAAGAGTGGCAGTGGAAACACAGTAGCAACACTGGACAAAAGAAGAACCAGCACTGGACCAAACAATGTGCACAGCAACAACAACTAATGGCAGCACTCAACTACACCAAAGCAAACACTAGAACACAGCAGCAACCATCAATCGACCAGCAGCAGCATACACTCAACACACGAAACAGTCCAGAAGCCAATGAAACAGTAGCTTCTTTTTGTATCTTTGTATCTGTTTTTCTCCCTAGTTATGACTGTGATTTTTTGCTCTCCAGGTGCTCTGCTTATCACTGTTTTATCTCCTCTCCAGGTACTCTCCAAAATGTCCCTACTGTATGTATATTTGCTCTCCAAGTATCCTCTCAAGTGTCTGTATGAATCCATCCATATCTCTCCCGTTTTAGTTTTGATGCCTATCTATTTATAACCAAAAACAAACCTAGGACATCCAGATTCTGCAGAACAGTCCCTTGCCCATCCCCCTTCTGTCCAACCCACTAAACTATGTCTAAGTATGGGGTGTTCATAATTAAAAATTGGTAATTGCAGGGCACTGGTGGGCTGCTCTGCTGTGACAGTGGATTCCACTGACTAGCCTCATGTGCAGGGCACCAAATGCTCTAAGTGTTGAACCCTGATTCCCTAATTAGCTTAATTTGAATCATAACTTCAGTTTCAAACCAATCAAACAGTCCCATTCAAATCCAGGAATGCTAATTACTGTGTGGTAATTCAAATAACTCAACTATGCAATTAGAAGACGACCTCTAGTCAATTACAACACATAGCAATGACAACCAATTTAAACTGTTAAAAACAGTGACTTCAAAGAATCTCGGCCAATGCCGGACATATGCGAAGTTAACTATTCGACGACGCTAATCGACGCGAGTTCGTATCCTATAACTAACCCATTCAACTAAGCGATACAGAAAACAATTGACCAAAACAAAAGGTCTTGGAGAAGAAATGACAACTAAGGACGGCCAAGAAGAGAATTAAACCAATTGAAACTAACAAAGAACACACAAACCACTAAAAATAGAAGAAGATTGAAATACCTAATGAAGGCAATCCGAACTCGAACGAACTCAAGCTTCCACGGACTTGAGGTTGCATTTTTGAAGTGAACACGCTTTAATTGAAGTGTTTTTCGAACGAAAAACACTCCAATTAGAGCCTATTGACTCCAAATTCTTAAACTCGGACCAATTCCCTAATCTTGGAATTCTAGGGTTCTTGGGCTCGGATTTGGGGTTTTTGCATTTTTGGTTAGATTCGAAGCAAACCAATGTCAATGGGAGTGTGGGGGAGGTGTGAGGAGACCGTGGTGTGAATTTGGGGTGATTTGGCATTGGTTCGAGTTTGACTCGAATCTTCAAATGAAGATTCGAGGAGCTCCGGCATGATTCGAGGTTAGTGGAGGCTGGGTTCGTGATGGGGGAGGTGAGGGGAAGGTTTTGGCATTGGTTTGGTGGTGATTGGCCTACCGGAACCGCCGTGAGGCGATTTCCGGCAGGCGGAGCACGGCGGCGTTACGCCTGGTCTCTGAGGACCTTTGGGAGACGAAGGGAGAGGGGGGGTCTGGCTTGGGGGGGGGCGGGGTATGGAAATGAGTTTATATATGTTTTGAGTAGTTAAATCCTGATCGTTGGATCAAACTTGATCAACGATCAGGATCTTCTCACTTAAACCAAACGGTGTCGTTTGGTCAAGTCATAGGCTGAATGAATTTGGGGATTTATGGATTAATCTGGGCCGTTGGATTATAAAATCCAACGGTCCAGATCGAGCGTTACACAAGCTGGACGGGTATTTGGGCTGGGTATTGAGGTGATTCATTTGGGCCTGTTTATTTAGACTAAGACACGGCCCAATTCAGATCTACATGATGTACTATATACATATGTGTATACATATATATATATATATATATGTATATATACATATATATATATACACACATATGTATATATACCAACCTATAACACCGCTGTTTTTTACTACAATTAACGCACACAATTACATATCACCCAAAAATGTAAATCACATGACTTCGATATCAAACACTAAAAATGCAAAACCTAGCATATATTTTTGTATTTTTAATTTAAATAAATAAACGTGCACACAAAAAGATAAAATAACACAAAATCACAAAAATCATGCCCAACACGAAACTATTTTTGTTTTTTGAATTTTCTGGGAATAATTCTCATGTAGGGCAAAAATCACGTGCTCACAACAGTGAGAAGACCCAGGAAGATTTTCAGAATTTCAACTTATTTTGCAACCAAATCTCACTCAAATAACAGTGTCCTACTGTTTTATGATGAATTCTCTTATTGTTTTTGGATTTTTGGATGTGTATTTGAAAAGAAAAGAGAAGAAAATGAATCGGAAATATTAATTTCAGATCTGGAATTTAAAAATATTTTTTGGGATTTTTCTAGGGTTCATATGGTTCAAAAATTCTAAAGAACGCTCTAAAAATCAGAAGGAACCCCCTTTATTAATGCTGAAAATACCTATTTATAGGCACAAAAGAAAATCTGAATTTTTATTAAAAACCCGTCAAATCTTGACTTGTTGCACAAGTTAGTGCAATTAATTCATTGAATTCTACACTAAGACCCATTCTAGAATACTCTACCATGTTCTATTTCCCTTGCATTACCAATTGTGCCCTCATTCTCTTTTATTATTAACTAAGATGCCTTTTGTTATGCCCAAAATACCCTAAAAGCTCTATATTTATAACAACTATGCCAATTCTTATCCCAATTGTACCCTTTTCCTTCTAAACTTATTACAACTATACCAACTCCCTTTTCCCAATTCACCCCTACTTCTTAAGGCTAATTACATTCCTAAATTCTGTAATTTATCCCTATTTTAACCCATTTTCAGATTTGTATTTAACAAATAGCCACAATTAAGTGACTATTGCTCAATTAGCCGATTGGCCATATTAACTACTTTAAATCCAACTTAATTCGCTAACTAAAATCACATTTCAACTATAGCCAACCCTAGGCAATCTTACAAATATGGCCGCTTATGATTAATTATCCGATTAACAAGACTCGGGGGAACAATTGATAGATGGTGAGTCTTATTAATCGAGACAACTAGCCGCAATTGATTCTATTTAGTAAAACACCTTAGGTTGCTAAGAATCAAGTGATTTCAACTGTCGACCTATCTTGAATTTAAACTAGCCTAAAGGATGAATCACTAATTGAACTAAAATCACTAATTTTCAGCTATAACCAATTCCCCTAATTGTCAATCAATAACACAATTAAACTACCAAAACAATTCCGACAACCACAATCATTCAACTTGAATATCAAAACAGGATCGAAGTTGATTCGGATAGTTCCAATTATTCTGTTATTCCCTAAAACTATTGAAATGATCAAAACAGAAACCAAACAAAATCTAAGAATCCAAAAATTGCTGAAATGATACTTAATAAGATCAGAAACTAATTATAAATCAAAATCAGAGATAACACATACTAACGATTCAACAGAGAGTATCCGACAATCTAGCAATCCTAATAAATCATAAAATCTAACAAATCCTAATAAAAATCAGAAATTATTAAATAAACAGAAAATTTAAAAATTATCCGAGATTTTATCAGAAATTCTAAAAGAAAATCTGGAACAGAATCAGAAACAACATTAATAAAGAATCAGAAAATCTAACAATCAAGATGAATCGAAAAAATCAGAAAAAACATGAAACGGATTCATAATATATTCACAAAGCAATCATTTTTATTTTATAGAATTAATCAAAAAGAGGCGAGGAAAGGAAGAAAACCGAAAACATGAATAATGAAAAAGAAAACTTAGCTTCTTTTTTTTCGATTTTTTCTGTTTTTCTTTGTTTTTCGCTTGCTTCCGTTTTTCTTTGTTTTTCGCTTGCTTCCGTTTTTCTTTATTCTTCTTCATGCTCTCGAACCTTTTCTTGATTATTGTCTTCAATCGAACCTTCGAATCTTGAATTTCTTGGATTTTCTTGAAGTTTCCGACGGATTGAGTTTCCGGCGGTTTTGGGACTCAATCTTCGTGTGTCACGATTGAGGGTGTTAAAAGAAAGATGGTGGTGTTAATTTCTGGGTGGCGGCGCCATGGGGAGGTGGGGCGGCGCGATTAGGGTTTACGTTTTGGAGGTGTTATGGTGTGTTTTGAAGGAGGCTAATGGTGGGAGCATGATGAGGCGGGTGAGGGGATGGTTTTGATGTAATTTTTGGCCGGAAAGGTGGCCGGCCGCCGCCGTAGGAGGCGGAACCCTAGCGCCGGCCACTGGTCGAAGGTTAAGAGAGGAAGCGGCGGCAGAAGCAAGAGAGACAGAAGGTCTGTTCGAAATTTTAAGGTTTGAAGAGTTTGTTTTTTTTAATGTTTTGGTCTTTGTATATGTAATAACCATTATTGGCCATTGGATTAATTGGCTTTAATGGCTGAGATTGAACCAAGGTGGGTAACCGGTTCTGGACAAAGGGATTGGGCTGGGGTGTCATTTGGGCCGCTGAGGGGTAGGGCGACTTGGGCCGGCAGGATTGGGGCGGATGATTTCATTTGGCCCAAGTCCTTTTGCTCTTTGTATTTTCCTAGTATTATAACTCTCTCTTATTCCTTTGTATTTTGTATTTTCTGATTTTGTATTTTTGTATTTTGTTGTATTTTGTATTTATTCTACTTTTGTAATTATTTGGAATTATTTAAAACTAAACTAATTACCTATTTTTTTTTTTGCAATTTTCAATTTAAAAAGCTAACTAATTTTTTTTTTGATTTTTTTCTTCAATTAATGAATTAATTTCCTAAGAATACGATTTTTTTTGTATTTTCATTTATCATACGTAAATAACACGCAAATAACTAACACAAAATTCACACAAAAAATTTAGAAAATAAGGAAAAATCATTTATTTTGAATTTTATAGGAATAACTCATGTGTAGGGTAAAAATCACGTGCTCACAATGAGAATGCATTAAAGGACTTAGATTTATACATATAGGACAAGCAACGAATGAATAACCCGGAGCCGAGTGGCAGACCTCGTTAATAATAAACCGAAGTAAGAGTTAGGATATAGTATGACCTACCTAGACATAGTAAAACCATAAGCATAAAAACCCGAGGATATGAAGCAAGGTATAGCAATAGTCGTAAGTTCGACAAAGTACCAAGCGAAGAACTTTAGTACAACTATAGATGCCTAGAGTGACAACTTGTCATAGTTCTGTATATGTCCACAAAGTGAGGTCTAGAGATTGGCTAAAAACCAAGAGGAAAAAGGAGAGAAGAGTTGCACAGACACACATACAACTACACGGTTGTACATGATGCATGACAGAAGCATTTACGAGATTAAAAGAATTCCGACCACAGGTTGTGGTGTGAGAAAGAGGCCTAAAGGGGGGAATACCCTGGCCTCTAGAATTACTTACAAAATAGTTTCCTATATGTCAAGGAGAATATTCAAGTATTCATCAGAGCTAAAGGTTATGATATTGATAAATGCATTAGTCAACATTCGAGGACGAATGTTCCAAAGGGGGGAATGATGTTACACCCCAAGTTTTCATACGTGAGAGTATGTCGTAAGTCAATTGATGTAAGCTCATAAATGAGATTATATTTGAAAGCAAATAAAGTAAGTTAATCATGTTACTTTGGAGGTTACAAATACTTAAGATCATGAATGAAAAGTACCAAAAGGGGTTGGAAAGCTTAGTCGCTAAACAAATTTAAGAAAATAAGTTCCGTCGAAAATCGACAAGTTTTGAATGTTATAACATATTCTTTTGGTGTGAGACTAGGGTGATTAACATGATGAGGAGGTTAAGTTATGAGTTATTGTAGTCGTATGATAGTCGTGTGTTATTTTTTTTAAGTCAAACGAGTTATGGAACAAAAGTTAGCAAAGGCCATCACAAGTTGCATTCATAATATGCTGAAATTTAGGCCAAATATAGATGCACTTTTCTCCAAATATACTTTGAATAAATGGATGATCTATATATCAAATTGAAGATCCACGAGTCTAGTTTTCAATGCATTAAACCGTTTGTCAATACGACATCGGAGCAGAAAGATATTCATGTTTTCGCGAGACCGCACAAGCAGCTCCCAATGGGACCCACTTAGGCGGTGGTTGGCCTACTTCAATTATTAAACGATTTGGACGCCTATTTTTCACTTATTTTTAACTCAACTTCGTCTCCAACCTTCTCCTAACCCTTATAAACAGATTCCACAAGGGTTTTAAGTGATTACACCATATTTCATCATCAAAACATAGTTCTAGTGAAGAACAACACCTCTTTGAGGTTATGTTGTCATTGAAGATTGTTATGGGCTGTATTTGGATGAAATTCCAAGTTGTTGCTGCTGTATAAGGTGAGTATATCAGCCTACTAATTGTGCTTAAGCTTTCTTGTGTGTTGGTTAAGTTTTTAGGAAGTTAAATTACAAGATAATACTTGGATTAGCTTAAGTCACTTCTATGGTGTTGTATTGCCATTGAGGGTTGTTGTAAGCTGTTTATAACTTGCATTTCGACTTGAAGCTGCTTTAGCAAGTATGTGTATTGTGTTATTTCATGCGCTTAAGGTTATCTTGATGTTGATTAAGTTAAATGGATATAGTAGACATGAACTAGTGAATAAAGCTACTAATTGAAGATAGTTGGAGTTGAGGATTGTTTCCTTTGTTATAAATATTTGGTATAAGGATGGAATCATTGATGAATGACTTCATAATCACGTTAATGATAGTTTTAAATTAATGTAAGAAGTCTATAATGGGTGATATGGGTTATACGGATTCCAACCGGAGCTTGCCGCTCGTCGTGAAGTAGTTGTGACTTGTTGTTGTTATATGGTGTCTTGTTATTGATATTTATAGGTTGCTGGACTTCCATGGCTGTTGTTGTTGTTGGTATATGGTATTGGAGGAGGCCCTTGTTACAAGGGAGATGCTGCCCGGATTTACGTAGACGTGCTACTAGCTTAAGTTTCAGACTTAGCCTTTGCTCAACACTGATTTTGAATCTCTTTATGCCATGGTAGATTGAGTTGAGTTGTTTGAAGAGTTGCTTGAGAGGTATTAAGGACTCACCATGGTTAAGGTATGTTAAGGCATTTCCTTCTTTCTTTTGGCATGATCTAATATGAAATAAATATGCTATTTCATAATGAATCTACTCCTAGCATCTAAGGTCGTCCATGTTGTTCTTTCCATACAAAGTTATTCTAAGAAAGTATGTATGATCCATAAGTCCTAGTGAAGTTCATATTGTATGTCCATAATGTTTTTACATCACTCAGAAAGGTTTAGAACGTGATTCTATGAGTCGAGCATGCATTCTATATATGTATCTATTTTACTCTACCGAGCCGCGCTATAGTCGGTCGGGTACGGCACCTATTGTGCAACCACTGATCAGTTGGGTTTACCGAGCTCCACGTGGCCGGATACGTTTTTACCGAGTCCTCTTTGAGGCCGGGTACGATATGATGATGATGATGATGCCCCCAGAGGCAAATATTTTTAAAGGTATATGTATATATATGTATTATGTATTTAATGTCAGTAGCCCCCAGAGGCACTCGGATGTTCCAGGTTGTATTTCCTCCATCTCTCTTTACATTACTATTCTTGTTTATGCTTTCTTGCCTTACATACTCGGTACATTATTAGTACTGACGTCCCTTTTGCCTGGGGACGCTGTGTTTCATGCCCGCAGGTCATGATTGATAGTTGATTGTCCTCCTATTAGGCTATCAGCTCAGCTAAGGTGTTGGCGCACTCCACTTGCTCCGGAGTTGCCTATTTGGTCAGTATGTTTAAGATATGTATTGGTTGGTATAGTGGGGCCCTGCCCCGACCTTTATGATTTTATGTACTTTTAGAGGCTTGTAGACAGATGTCAGGTGTATGGATACTTGTATTGTCTTGTCGGCCTATATTTTGAGTTTACAAATGGTCATGTCGGCCTTATAGGCTCGTGTGTCATATGTATAAGTTTGTATATTATGTTGGGTCATCATATGTTGAGTATTCCCTTATGTTTTATTCTTGTTATCTCATGGCGGGTTTTCTGGCTTATTTACTCATAATAGTATAATAAGAAAGATATGTTATGTTGGTACTCGGTTAAGTAAGGTACCGGGTGCCCGTCGCGGCCCATCGGTTTGGGTCGTGACAAATTTATGCCTCTTACAAATTGGGGAAACTTGTTATTTGTTTTGTACACTTCATTGTACATCTTGAAAAACTCTTAGGATATCTCCCTCTCTGTCAGTTTGAGTTTTATCTTACTCATTTGCTTATAGCAATCTTTAATTTCTTCGCTTCTCCTGTCGAGTTCTTTCTCTTTTTTCTTTGGGCTAAAGATGACAGGTGTTTCTTCCTAAGATAGTCTTCATATTGCTCCTCTGGCGACTGAGAACTCTGATCCAGCCTCCGGAGATGTAAAGTCAGTGGAGGGTAAGGAGGTTCCCTCTGTAGATGAAATTTACCCTATCCAGGGAGGGATGCAATCGACTTCACCGCTGATGGTGAGGCGGAGCCAGCGTAGATCCCCTCCATAAGGAAACTCAGGTCGTCTTCCTCGGCGAGTCGGCTCTGAAATATATGACTCGTGAATTCAATTTGAACCAACTCAAAAATGCACTCAAATTTTAGATTCAGATTCTAACAAATGTTTCCAGCAAGAATCCATAACAAAAAAATGATTTCTACTCATAGTTTTTAGATTTTTTTTTATTCAAGCTCGATGCTCCTTCAATGGAGGTCAAAATTTTCTTTCTCAATTAAGATTTTCAGGTAGCATAATGAAGAATAAAATCAATTCAGTGAAGGAATTCAACTCTAAAATGAAATTAGAACTCCAAACCAGAGGAGATGAAGGCCTCATTTGTTTTTTTTATGATTAATACGTCTGAATGTGAATACACATCTGAATATCAATATGTGTATTAAGATTGAGACATCTGGATCTGAATACACATCTGAATATATTAAGATGTGTATTAAGATCCGAATAGAAATAATTAAGACTGTTTGATTTTTAACATCTGAATGTATAAAATTTATCTTTATTTGAAAATTAATAACATAAAATTCAAATGAAATACTAACTAATCTAATATTCTATCAATAAAATATATAATTTTTGTAAATATGATAGTTGTTGGTGGTGATGGCTAATGGGAGAAGGCCGACTAGAGGCGGTGGTTGGTGGTGGTTTTGGTTGATGATGGTGGTTCATGCTAGTAGTTAGTAGTGATTAGTAGTGGTGGCGATTATGATTGAGGATGGTGGTAGTGGGTGGTGATAGTTAATAATGCCGGGGGTGGTAGTAGTTGTGATTGAGGAAGGTGGTAGGTGGATGATGGTAGGTTATAATGATGGGCAGTGCCAACTGTGCTTGTTGATGGTGATGGGGATGGTCAGTTGTGATAGTTGACGTGGATGAGTGTTAATTGCGGATGAGAACGATGGTGGTCGGAGTGGTGGGGATAGTAGGTGGTGATGGTTGATAATTGAGGCTATGATTAAGGATGATGGTGGCGTGGTGGTGGTGGATGTGGTGTTGGGGGATGTGTGTGGTGGTGGTGGTTGAGTATGGTGGTGGTGGTGACATAGTGGTAGTTGATAATGGTAGGCGGTGACAATAGTTAATAATGAATATGTGATAGCATCTTAATGAAATTAAGTCTATGTTATAGATCTTAATCATACAGACCTATTCAGACTCATTAAGTGGTTGTGAAATAAAAAAAAACAAACACACTTAATGATTAAGATCTGAATAATTAAGATTCAGACTTTCGAAACAAACACACTTAATGTCTGAGATCTGAATGATTGAGATTCAGACCTCCATTAAGTGCAAACAAATGAAGCCGAAGTTGGTATCAGAGGCCGTGGTTATCGGAGCCGTCCAGAAGGTGATGGCAGCAAAAACATTATTTCCTAATTAAACTCAAAAATTAAAATTGAGAGAAGATAAAAAGTTAATTATTTTCTTTGCTTTTCCTTTCCATGCTCTCAAAAGAGAGCGTGATTTTAAGTGTTAAATAGGTAATGGCCTTAGTTGAAGTGTCAAAATGAAAAATGAAGTAACTTTAATGGGCCATTTATATATTTTGACCATTAGCAAACCCAACTTTCGATTCGAAAGCTCCTAATCCCTAAGGGCGTACCAACGGTTTGATTATGGGTTCAATTGAATACACGACTTCTACTTTAGACGATATAAAATCACTAAAACTGATGAAAAATTGAGCTACGAACCCAGAACTTAAACATAATCAGTTCAATAGTTAAAAGCTTGAAGTCAACAACAACAACAACAACAACAACAACAACAACCCAGTATATTCCCACAAGGTGGGGTCTGGGGAGGGTAATATGTAGACAGGCCTTACCTCTACCCGAGAGGGCAGAGAGGCTGTTTCCAATCGACCCTCGGCGCATTGAAAAGAAAGGCAAACAAAAAACAAAAATTGCATTAGTTATACCAGCATACCAGTTAAAAGCTTGAAGTCATAAAATTAAAATCTTAGATCTGCCTCTACTGAAAATCTAGGGCAACCTCAGTCTTGGAGCATGAAAAGAAGCTGGCGGCTACCCAGGAAAAGTGGTCTTTTTCCTAGTAACCATTCACATTTAAGTGTCTACACTTGCAAAATATCTTATCATTTGAATGTTCTAGTGATGTAACTACCGACTGGGTGGTTCGTAAGATTAGATATAGGAATGGCAAACGGGGCGGGGCGGGTGCGGGGCGGGGCGGTTTTCAGCTTATGCGGGGCGGGGCGGTTTTCAGTTTATGCGGGGCGGGGCGGGTTCAAGAATTATTTTTTAAATTTAATTGCGGTTGCGGGCGGTTGCGGGTTACGCATTTGTGTAATACTTGCATCGCATATTTGCTGCTTTTCGTCAAAGAAGATTAAATCTTTTCATGCATTTTGCAATCTTTTTTCTTAATTAGAATCTGTTTTATAAACTTTCCCTTGCTTATTTTTATATCTTTATTTTAATTTTAAATTTTGTATTCATTAATCTCCTCTTTTCTTGCTCTTTTAAGCTTAGATGTGTGGGTAATATCATATACCCTAGTTATACATTATCAACATATTAGGATATTATCAATTTTTGGAGCATTAAAATATTGGTTCGCCTATCCGGTAGAAATATTGCATACTAGTTTTAAGAAGATATATTTAAAATTGATTATTATAATTAACTTACTAATCAAATTACTATGCTAAAAAATATTTTCTAACAGGATTAATAGAAGACATACCGTAATTGATGTTTAATAATTAATTACAATTTGAATAAACATAATCCAAAGATTTCTTATGTCTTTTTAACGGTTTAATATGAAAATGAACATATAAGTATATAACTTAAAAAATATTTGTAATCGTAGATCTTCCCTAACCATCTCAGTCTGCGTATGACGTATGTGTATATCACCTTGTAAAAGATGAATTATTTTAAGGATTGATTCATATTTCTCAATAATTTGATTTTTTCTTGTATATACTAATAATTAACTTAAATATATCATACATGATACATGTACTAGACTCTGATCATTATTGATAATGTTAATAGATCCATAAAATAATACAATTGAAATTTTATAAAATATTAAAAAAATTCAATTGAAATTTCATAAAATATTGAAAACATTATGGACATAGGTGAAACTACCTAGAAAAGAAGGTAATAGGTTATCATTAATTTTTTTAGGTTTTTTTTAAAAGAGAAACTACTTGTAAAAAATGAAAAATGAATTTTTTTTACTTTGCGGTGCGGGGCGGGGCGGGTTTATGCGGGGCGGGGCGGGGTGGTTTGAAAACAGAAAATATTCCTATGCGGGGCGGGGCGGGGCGGGTTAAACATTATGCGGGTTAAGGATAAACCCGCCCCGCAACCGCCCCGCACCGCCCCATT
>JASVEL010011404.1:0-79540 GCA_032618575.1 Nicotiana noctiflora | reverse complement strand
CCAATCAACAACATTCATGGAGCTAGGAGCTCACTTTACCCAATTTAAGCATAACAAAATAAGTCAATGAAGACAGAAATACCAATACGGGGATCACGCCCCAAACAGTACAACTCCCATAGACCGAAGGGTCAAGAGTCAAGAGCCTCTAAAAGAACATAAGTGCAATAGGGTTTACAACAAAACTCAGTGCGGAAAAAAATGACAACATGAAATGAAAAGACAGCTAGAAGGGGGGTCAGGTCCTGCGGACGCACAATGCCTCTGAGCGGCTACCGGATCAGGTCTGCTGAGAGGTACTTGGATCTGCACACAAGGTGCAGGGAGTAAAATAAGCACTGCCAGACTCAGTGGTAATAAACAGGGGTAAGACAACGTTAGATAAGAAATCCACAATAAAGCACTATGTAAAGCTGTAATCAATACCCTGCAACAGTTCAATATCATCAAAGATGTACCAACAAGTATCAACAACACAATATAATAGCTAGCAGATGTAGCTAAATGCAATGCAATGCATGAAATGACCGCTACGGCGCGTAGCCCGATCCAATTTGGGTACCCGTGCTCACCGTGGGGGTTCAGACTCCGGAGAGGATCCTACAGCCCAAGCACAATATCATGAATATACGCTGCGGCGTGCAGCGCGATCCACTACCAGTCAGCTAATATGCAAATGCAGCCTCGCGAGCTCAAAAGTAGTTTTGAAAACTCTTTTATCATTTTTTTTCCATTTGAAAACAGTAATATCAAAGTTCCAAAGATTGGAAAATCATGATAACAATAATAGCTACGGACTGGTAGTAAAACTAACATGTCAATATCACAAAACAATGATAACGATCCTCGCAGGATCCCAATAATTGGCTCACAGCCCATAAGTATACTCAACCATCCAAGAAGGAGGTTCAACGGCTCAAAAGTAGCCAATATCACTATATAATATGAAACCGTCCGAAAAGGAGGTTCAGCGGCTCAAGAATAGCCAATGTCATAATACAGTATCAACAGGTCGGACTAAGCCGTAGTCCCCAAATCACAATCAACCCCGCACTCACAAGAGAGTACGTGTCTCGCCGTTATACAGCATCACAAAGTGGTATACCGGGGTTTCGAACCCGCTGGTCATCACCCACATCTATTACTCACCTCAATACGGCTCGACGACTAATCCGCGATGCCCTTGTCACGAGAATCAAGCTCCGCACGCGTAGAATCTGATCAAATATAGCGGAAATACATCAAATTAGGTCAATGAGACATAACCCAACTGAAAGAACTCGAAAAATACTCGAAAACATGAAATTGGCAAAACTCGAGGCCCGGGCCCACAAAATTTATATTTCCGGAATCCTCGTCTCGCCACGAGTCCGTACATACCAAATTCACAAAAATTGGAGTTCATTTGTCCCCTTAAATCACTATTTCTATCCAAGAGGATTTTCTAGCCTTTTCAACAAATATTCTCAAATTAAACACTAAAACTTGCAATAGATTCGAGTTATACCACCAAAATTGAGTTAAGAACACTTACCCCGTTGTTCTCTCCAAAAATCCAACGAAAAATCACCCTATCCGAGCTCCAAATCGTCAAAAATGGCAATATATTTTCGGACCTCAAATATATTCTGTCCGGCACTATTCACGGTTACTGTTCACGGTACTGTTCACGGACACTGTTTCACGGGGACTGTTCATGGTCACTATTCACATAAGATTTTTTCTGCAATTTCTGCCCATTTTCTAAGTCCGGAATTATTCCGAGACACCTCCGAAACACTCCCGAGCCCTCGGGGCTCCAAGCCAAATATGCACATTGACTCTAACACATCACACGAACTCGCTCGAGTGATCAAATCGCTGAAATAACATCAAAATCATCAATCTTCATCAAATCAAGGCTTAAGTTTCCAAAAACTTCTGAAAATACACTTTCGATCAATAACCCGACCAAACGATGTCTGAGTGACCTGAAAATTTGCAGACATATCCAAAATCACTTAACGAAGCTACTGCAACTATCGGAATTCCATTACGACTCCCGGATCAATATATCACCCATCGATCGGATTCCGCCAAAATTTCAACTTCGCCAAAATAGGCTAACTTCTTCACCGGACCTCCGAAATTACTTCCAATTGCGCTTTTAAGTGTTAAATCATCCCTCAAAACTAACCGAATCATCGGAATTCAGTTTCGAGCCCTCTAACTCATAAGTCAATGTTGGGTTGACTTTTCCAACTTAAGCTTTCCTTAAAGAGATTAATTGTTCCTTTTCCTACCAAAATCGATCCGAATTGACTCAAAGTTTGCACACAAGTCACATTCGACATTACGGACTTGTACCAACTTTCGGAATTGCATTCTGACCCCGATATCAAAATTTTCACTTCCGGTCGAATTTTCTCATAAACCTTCAAATTCCAATATTTAGCCAAATGACTTCAAAATGACCTCCGGACATCCGAATTCACTTCCGATCGCTTTCCCAACTCCAAAATTACCATATGGATCTATTCCCAGACTCGGAATCCCAAATGGACATCTATAACTCTAAAATACCTTCCAACCAAAATTTATGAAATTTTTCTAAAATACTAACTTCCACCATATACGCCGAAATGCTCACGGGTTATCAAAAACCAAATCTGGACATACGACCTAGTTCAAAATCATCATACGAGCATGCTGAAATGTTTAGATCCCAATTTCGAGGTCATTTACTCAAAATTCCAATCCTAGTTCATTTCTTCAACTTTAAGCTTTCAAAATGAGAATTTCCATTTAGATTTGACTCCAAACTTCCTGAATTTTAATTCTGACCATACACACAAGTCAATATAACTGATATGAAGTTGTTCATGGCCTCAATCTGCTGAATGACGCATCGGGACTCAAAACGACCGGTCGGGTCGTTACATTTCCTCTTTCAGAGCTTTCAGGTTTTTACTTAGTCAAGGGCTTTACTATTAGTTCCCCTGGGTCAGTAGTTTCTGCCAAGAGATCACCCTTTTCTTCTAAGAATTTCAATGGTTTTCTTTTGATCAGTGTTTGTATCCACTAAGTCATCTCTAGTATGTTAAAATTCTTCTAGTTCTAAGAACAGTGAATCCCTATCATCCGTGATAGTACAAAGGCAGTAATTAAAACATCATCTACGCACATGAGTTTTTTTTTAGAATAGAATTTTAGATTTTTCTGAACATCCCTAAAGTTTACCTCTTGGTTTTCATTGTCTTCTTCGTTGTCTGATTGAGACATCAAAGCAAGCGTTGAGTCATATCCAATCTTCTTGGCTTCAACTGCCATCGTAGAACTATCATCAGTATAAACTTTATCTTGTTTTACTTGTGTAGTTCCCTCATAAGCTATTTTGTAAATCCTCCCACATTTCCTTGGCAATGTTGCATGTAGAGATTATGTAATACTCTTTAGGTCCCAAACCATGTACCAGAATTACCTTCGCATGAAAATTTTTCTCCATCGCTTTCTTGTTTGCTTCACTGTATTCTCTGCTAGTCTGTTTTATTAAAAATGGAAATTTATTTAGTACCTTGATTGGAACAAACAGACTATCGCAGATGACATCCAAAAGCTCACAATTCTCACCCATGATGAAATCATGCATTCTAGCTTTCCACCACCAATAGCATTTTTCATCAGACTTGGGTAGGAGGTATATGGATTGACCTTCTTCATATTCTAGTAAAGCCGCCATGAGGATCCTTCCTAGGTGTAAGTCTGATAGGAGGAACCCTCTCTGATACCAATTGTTAGTTTGTATGGGTCCACCAAATCGTATAGTACCTGGTTCTCTACAAGTTTCTGCTAAGAGCAATTAGTAAAGCAGTAAGTAAATGAGGTAGAGGATTTTACGTGTAAAAATCCCATACAAGGGGATCAAAAAACCACAACCTACACCTGTAGGCTTTTAACTTTACTAACTTGTAATCTTACCCATTACAAGCCACTTTACAATACTTCTTATTGTAAAAGATTTACTCAACTAGCTTGCGGTACCTTACCATAAGTCACTTTGTGACTATCCTAGTTACAAAGGCTTTTCCTAACTTGTGATGCTATCACCATAAGCCACTTTGTAATTCTACGATTATAAAGACTTTTCCTTATGACTAAATCTAGTCACAACATAAACTCAATGAGTTTATGGATTTACAAGAGGATTCCTAATTAGTATGCTTCTAAGTAAGCGATTTGGGAGATATAGTAAGTACAATAACAAGGTTACAGCTAAACTAGGAAAGCAACAATCAATCTTTTAGGAACTCGTCTATAGTGGCATTCAACCTTGTTCTTCAAGCTTGAGAGAATGGTTTTTGGACTTTTTCTAGAGGCCTAAATTAGAAATAGAAACCTTCCAGTGATGTTTTTGTATAAATCTTATTTGGTACATCTTGATCACATCACTTGAAAAGATGTGAGTACTTTGTTTGGTTAGAGAATGAGTGGGCTGACAGTGTGGTGCAGTGCGGTACAAACATTATCGTCGGTCACTTTATTTCCAACTATTTCCAAATGACTTTGTATTGCCACGAGGAAAACACAAGAGTATTAGGTACTTGTTTGGTTCCTAAGTCCTGAAGCTATAGTAATTCATCTTTAGCTAAAATCCATTAAGGATTGCAACAATCCAAGTAGGTCAGGTTCCCTAACTGGTTCTTAGCAGTAAGTTTGTTAGATCATCAAAACATAATGCATGGGTGCTTAGGATCTATCACAACCACTCATGGATACCTTCGATAGGTGGGGGAGGAAATCTTGCGGTTGCAAAAATTGGCAATGATTTAGTATCACGATAAGACGTAGTCGTGCATTCCTTCGAGTAAAAATAAAACAACATATAAACTTACATGCAATGTTCCATTTCTCAGGGATACCCGTTGGATTCGCCAAGAGGTACTCGGTCTGCACGTAGAAGTAATTCTCATAGAAATGATGGCTGACCCTATCGCCCATCTTTACCACCATACTTTTTGACCCCCGAATGCACCTGTGGATCATCGTACCACGAATATGCCAAGGGGTGAATATGTTGAACATATGCCCCAAATTGACCTCACTGCCAGCGAGCTCCACGAACTTGAGCAACATCAAAAATAATTTGTACAGGTATGGCGAGAGTTAGACGGGGCATACCTCATAAAAGTGACAGAAGTCCACCACTAGAAGAGGGAGAGGAAGAGTATACCCAATAAGAAAGGGGTACACATAGAACACGCAATACCCAGGGTGGTCAAAATGGATGATGTCGTCCCCTACCACCGGTCGCATTTCGACATAATCGGGAATTCCCCATCGGATTTTCAAATCGAAAATATCCTCATTCATTATCACTGATGGGATAGGCTCCGGCTCCTCCCCGGTACGACTGCTGAAATCAGTCCATGCTCTTCCACGGCGAGGCAAGATCTCGGCTACTGAGGAACCTCCTCATCCTCGACCAGTTCTGCCCCTCCGGTTGTCGGAGTATCATTTTTGGCGTTGGAAGTAGGATATGGAGATCAGTGCAAGAAGAGATACCAACCATTGTGCCAAATTGACAAAGAAAAAATGCTATAAAGAAAGGAATGAAAGTTTTCGATTCACAGTAGACAAGTAAAAGTTCAAAGTAGCAAGAAGAAAGCATGCTCGCAGGACTTCTTTCTAACAAAAATCAAAGGAATGTGCTGATCGAATGATGTATTCCTTCTATTTATAGGAGACATTGGTCTCCTCAGCACGAAACCCAAGAGTCTCCAATCAAACCCTGTGGCATGCGAAAGCATACATCAAGAGATCTATGACTATAAATAGGGGAGAAACATAACACTCTCTCTCGCTCTTGGTCTCGCCAGTTCTCCAAATTATCCATCCATCTCCCTCCTATAACTTCTAACAAATAGAAAGATGAACAGAGCAATCTTCATCCATTGATGTGATACGTAATATGCTCTTCCCCACATATTAATGAGAGCAATATTGGAAAGTTCCAATAAGATCATCTGTCTTCACCTTTTCTGTATGTTGTTTTTCTATCTAGTGCATTGGTCTAGATTTCGTGACTAAGATTTACCTTATTATTTTTTTTGATTAATTTATTCAAAAAGGGTTTAATATGTTTGAGTCATCGTGGTCCTTAATTTATGTTATAAAATAATCTGTTTTTCCTTCTTTAAGTTTGGAGAGAGGGGTAAATATTTTACTTCCACGTTTATTATCAGAATCACAACAAAAAGAGAACAAACTGTGGCCAAGATTAAATCCAAGCCTTCAAAAATTGCAGCCGAATTTCGAACTATCCTACTTTTTTTTGCCACGTGTCAACATGTAAATGGGTCGCAACCCGTCTCTATAATGTCCTACGTTTTTCACCTTTTTTATCACATGTTCCTCCAATAGGACGTAATATTTTTTTTGGTGAAAAAGATAATTTATATATAGTAAAGTTTAAACAGTGCGTACAGAGTTGTTACTAGTATACAAAACAGTACTAGGATATACGGTTTCCATGGTCATCCTATTGGAATTATCATCATGGCCTCCGTTTACATTCATCCTTATATTTACATTAGTCTGAGTACTATTTCTAATCAAACTAGTAGCCAACCAGCTTTGTTGAATATTAGTACAACCAGCTTTATCATATTCAAAATGTCGCATAATAAAATCCGGAGTATTGGGAAAAATTATTGGCTTGCAAAGTATCCTATACTGATGTCCTTCCTTAGCTAACTGATCTGCTACTGTATTTTGTTCTCTGTATGCATGATTAAGCACCGGTTTATCTAACTTGTCGAGGTAGAACCTGCAATCCTCCACAAGATTAGAAAACGCAATATTTCCAGAATCTAATAAAGTAAGCAAATTTTGTTTGTCTACCTCTACTTGTATAGTTTTAAGATTATGTTCATAGGCAATTTGTAAACCATGCTTTAATGCATATAATTCTGATAAAATTGGAGATATGTGAGGTACAAGTCCAGTAAAACCTATAATCCAATCACCCGTTGAATTACGTATTACCCCTCCCATACCAGCTGTTGAGTTGGTAAAAGCTCCATCCGTTACGCTACAAAAAAGATAATTTGAAACTAATTAATAAATTAATATAAATTAGAACAATATGATGGAGTAATATGTATTTATGTTTAAATTTATTCTTAAATTAATTTATTTGAGCTGATAGAGAACGTTGAATGGGAATTATTGTGTAGCTATTGCATATAAATTAAATCATTTATAATTTGATGTTCCTATAGAAATCGTACTTTTGGTATATATATTAAATATTCGACACTCGCCAATTAATTACAAGTGAAATTATTAAAGAAGTGTATATTTATAGACTAAATTCAGAGGCGGATTCAGAAATTTAAATATACGAGTTTCCAAAAAAATTTCAAGTTAATATATAGTAATAATTGGATTATTATATTTAATAAATTTTTCAATATAAATATAAAATCTAGAAAAAAACTACTGGATTCATATGATCTCAAGCTCATTATGCTAGATCTACCCTTGGATATACTACTTTCACACTCTAACTCTCCCCCTATGTTAAATCACTATTGAGGAAACGTCTCACACTCACACTAACGGATAACGTATGGAAGCGGTCTGAATATTTTCAATTGACTCGAGTTGTACGGAGCTCGAGCGGGGATCTTTATATAAATAGTCAGATATATTTTTTATTTATTTTTTCTAGTTATAATATAATTTACATATTAATTATATATAATTATACTAGTCTTAGGGTACGCGCTTTGCATGTGAAGCTCGTCTCAATGACAACATAATTTTAAAAATCACATACATTACTAAATAATATGTTTGAACTTTAAAATAAAACTTAAATTAAAATTATAAGTTCTTGAGAATAATGAACTTATAAATTAAAACTATAATTTTAATGCCTCGTATTTCAATGACTTAAATAATATATATATATATATATATATATATATATATATATATATATATATATATATATATATATATATATATATATATATATATATATATATATATATATATATATATAGAGTATTATATATAATGCGCTTGAAGCTATAATAATAAGCATAAAATTATAAAATGAGAATAATAATTTTAAACAATGTCTTTGAGAATATAAAATAAATTAAAAACAAGTTTATGAAAAAGATGAATATAAGTCTAAAAATAAAATATATTTGACTCAATATTCTAAAACAATAGATCACAGAGATATAATTCAAAATTAAAATGCTCTACAACTTAGGAATCTACATTGATTAAATAGATTAAAGTAGAAATACTATCTCCTTTATTTTTCAATCGAACTTTTAATACGAAAGTCAATCTGTTTAATAGTATAACAGTTTGTTAATTTTTAAAATTATAATTTATAGGTATTAGAGAAATAAGTAGTTAATAAATAAAGTAATTCATTATAATTTATTTGTAACAGACTGATATATGTTATTCTAATTGATTTTAAAATATTAAAACTTCTAACATAGTTAATATTTTATAATTTTAAAATTTTATTTGATTTCAAAGTGTGAACATTTTAATACATTACAACAATATTGTTCCTAAGAATTGTTATGTATTGTAATATTAATTTTTGTAATTGTCATGAAAATTTAGTTGTAAAATATTAATTTAGAGAAAAAGATAGGATGATGGCAATACAATTACCTAATATGAGTATCTAAAACATTATTTTGTATTTTATTTAGTTTTAAAATTGAACAAACGAAAGTCAAACACGATGTGAAAAATATTCGAAATCTAATGTTACACTTCCTTTTCTTTAAAAAAATTGTAATTACTTTTCCTTTTCAAATTTGTTATATTATACACAATTCAAATAAGGAATGTTTTGGTACACAGAATATAGTGGATTTAGAAATTTTAAATATCAGGACAATAGTTAAATGACTATTCCTAAATATTAGGAAAATAATTAAAATGACTATCTTGTCCCATGTAAAAGCTTGTATGAGATCGAATCAGATATGATTAATGTGAGTCGAGTACACCTCCCTACGCGGCCATAGACGTCGAGTATATCTTCCTTCACGCTCATATGACGCGAGGGAGTACACCCCTGACTATAAAAGCGTATTGACAAACTCGCCCGTCTAGGCGTCCCGTCTCTTCCGCCTATTTCCGTTTTTGTAATAACAATAGTTCTGGAATAAAGTAATATTCTGGAGAGGGGGCCTTCCTTCTATATAAGGAAAGGCCTCCCTCATTTGTAGGACAAGTGTTATTATTCATTAATAATACAACCCCTAACTATCATTCTCTCTCTATCTTTGGCTAGTTTTAATATGCCAATAAGTTTTCTTACGATTTCACTAGAACAATCTACATACGAATCATAGATCTGCCATTGAATATATTACTATTGATTCCGATTTACCCTCTTATAATCTTTGATTGTACCTAACTCATAAAGCAACCGATAGCTTTTGGGTTAAATAATTTGATGCCGTCTGTGGGGATTTCGAGAATCAAACCCTTGGTATACATCCAAAGGATCAGATCACCAGACAAAACCCAAAAATGGCCGAAAACAACAACCGATCCAAAGCTATAACAGATGTTACCACCAACCTCCTGAGTTCCCTGAACGAGGTCGGTGGTAGCGCTGCCGTCAACACCACCCCTGATATTACACCTGAGGCGGAAGCCTCACCTTCCCCCTCCGGGAGTCTTGCAACCTTGCAGGAGAAAGATGCCTCCACTTCCGTTGAAAAAGAAGCACCCCCAGCGGTCACGAAATTAATGGAGGAATGGCTAACGAGCGCCCTGGGCAGCTTAGTGGAAAAACCACCACGTGGCTATGAAAAAGAAACGCCAACAACAAGCAACACCGCCATAGCAGACGAGTAGGAAGAAACACGAACCAACAACCAACCCGTCTAAATGCAAATGCACGATGATACGTTAGCCTCCATTCTGAGAAAGATGGAAGAAATGGAGAGCGAAAATCAGGCCCTCCGTGACCAAATGAAGGAACATCGGGATAGGGTTGACAAGATCCCAGGAGCACCTAAACTGCTGCCCAAACGTGACGTAGGAAGGTTTGTAGAGCAACCATACTCCGAGGAAGCCGCCCCCTACACCATCCCGAAGACTTTCAAGATGCCCCCTACCTGAGGGTATACAATGGAACCACCGATCCCGAAGATCATCTCATCCATTATGTCACCGTTGTGAAAGGTAATGACTTGTCTAAGGAACAGGTACCATTAGTACTACTGATGAAGTTCGGCAAAACATTGACCGGAGGAGACCTGACCTGGTATTCCCAACTGCCCGCCAAAGAAATCTCAACCTTCGAAGAAATGGCTGACAAGTTCGTCACAGCGCATGCCGGCGCTAAGAAGGTAGAAGTGAGGGTAAATGACATCTTTGCCGTCAGACAAACAGCGGGCGAAGGCCTCAGGGACTTCCTTGCCAGATTCAATAGGGTAAGGATGAGCCTACCAAATGTGTCGGAGGGCATGGCGGCAGCAGCTTTCCAGAACGGACTCAGCAGGGACGGCTCCAGAGCAACCAATAAACTACTAAGCCGGCTCATGAAATATCCCCCTACAACCTGGGACGAGATCCATAATGCCTACTGCGCCGAGGTACGGGCAGACGAAGAGGACCTCAACGGACCAACCCGACGACTGACAGCCATACATCCAGACACAAGGAGAGATCGACGACACGAGGGACGCCGGGAACTCCCCTCTCGCCCCAGTAAAGAACGACATCAGCCTTATATGAGATCTCCTCTTCTGTCCCCTCGTCATGTAGATGCGCTACAACGCCATCTCACCCTACTCAGAAACGAACGCGGTATGAACCCTTTACTTTCACCATATAACTTTTGTGTTTCCCCTTTAGATATTGTGTACGCGCTGGAAAAGCTCGGCACCAAAGTGCAATGGCCTCAGAAAATGAAGTTGGACCTTGCCGCAAGAAAATCAAACGTTCTGTGTGAATTTCACCAAGAACGAGGGCACATGACCGAAGAATGCATAGGCCTGCAACAAGAAGTCATCAGGATGCTAAACCTAGGATACCTGAATGAGCTGCTCAGGGACAAAGGGAAAACCAATTTCGCATGAGGGAGAGAACATTCCCGTGGGCCACCAAAACTACCCTCCCCGACGCGCACAGTAAACATGATCGTCGGAGATGGGAATGACGTCGCTATCAACCATGTCAAATTTTCCAACACACACAGACTGAAGATGACCATCTCCCACGAACGGTACAATGACCTCGAAGGAAGTATCACCTTCAGTAAGTCTGACGCCGACGGTTTGTGTTTCCCCCATTATAATGCTTTAGTTATCACTTTACGTATTGTTGATACGGACGTCAGGAGAGTCATGATCAATGATGGAAGCCACGCCTTCATCATCCATCCGAGAGTCCTCTCACAGATGGGACTCGAGGATAGGATAACCCCCCGTTGTATAACTCTAACGGGTTTTAACAATACAGTGGAGCTCACATCAGGAGAAGTGACTCTACCCATCCTCGCGGGAGGAGTAACCTTGGAAATCACCTTCCACGTGATGAATCAAGAGACGACATACAATGTCATCATCGGGCGCCCGTGGATATATGCCATACGAGCGGTCTCCTCGAGCTTATATCAAGTGGTTAAGTTCCCTACCCCATGGGGAATATTCAGCATCAAGGGAGAGCCGTGCACAGCGCAAGAATGTTATAAGATAACATAAGACTGCGCCCACACCCGACAATTGAGCAGGGCGAGTGCAGAGGCATAGCAATCAGCCGTGTCGGGGACCAAAGTGGACCCGACGCCCGACACCATCAGAGACCTAGACGTTGTGGAAGCTTGTTAGGCCATGGTCGAAGATCTTGACCCAGTTCATCTAGATCGTCACAACACCAAAAGAAAGGCATACATCGGCCACTGACTCGCCGACCCGAGTAAGTATCATGAATTTCTGACTAACCATGCAGACATATTTGCTTTTTCCCATGCAGACATGCCAGGGATCCCGCTAGACATCGCCACCTACAGGCTCAACATCGATCCTCTACACCCGCCGGTAAGACAAATAAGGAGAAATTTCAACGCCACAATCAACGAGGCAGTCCACGAAGAAGTGACAAACTGCTAGCCAATGGCTCTGTCAGGGTATCAAAATATCCATAATGGATCGCCAATGTGGTAATGGTTAAAAAGAAGAACGGAAAATGGAGGATGTGCGTGGACTTCACCGACTTGAACAAGGCATGTCTTAAGGATTCCTTCCCCCTCTCTCATATCGATCAACTGATCGACGCCACCGTTGGACATGAACTACTAAGCTTCTTAGACGCGTACTCCGGTTATAACCAAATCCTGATGGACGAGGAAGATCAAGAGAAAACCACGTTCATCACACACCAGGGTGCCTACTGTTACAGAGTGATGCCCTTCGGGCTCAAAAATGTAGGGGCCACATACCAAAGACTGGTCACTAAGATGTTCAAAGAGCAACTTGGGAAAACCATAGAGTTTTACATCGACAACATGCTAATAAAGTCCGCAAGGAAGGAAGACCACATCGACCACCTACAAGAGGCCTTCGAAATACTGAAAAAATATGGGATGAAGCTGAATCCCGAGAAATGCGTATTTGGTGTGGTATCGGAAAAGTTTCTTGGGTTTCTCGTATCCCAAAGAGGGATCGAAGTCAACCCTGATCAAATCAAGGCAATCACCTCAATACCCGAAACACTCAACAGTAAGAAACAGGTCCAGAAATTGATAGGTCGAATAGCCTCCCACTCCTGCTTCATCTCCCGATCCTCGGACAGATGCCACAAATTCTTCAGCGTATTGAGAAAAGACAATGGATTCCACTGGAATGAAAAATGCGTCAAAGCCTTGCAAGGACTGAAAGCATACCTATCGTCGCCACCATTGTTGTCAAAACCAAAACTAGGTGAACCGCTACTGACGTACCTAGTTGTATTAGAAGTCGCGGTCAGCGCGGTATTGGTTCGTGAAGAAAAAGGTACACAATCGCCTATCTATTTTATTAGCAAGACCCTAGTGGATGCCGAAACTCGATACCCACACCTCGAGAAATTGGCTTTGGCACTGGTCACAACTTCTAGAAAGCTGAGACCCTACTTCCAATGCCATCCCATCAGAGTAGTGACCACTTTCCCTCTAAGGAGCATCTTGCACAAGCCCGAACTATCGGGCCAGCTCGCCAGATAGGCCATAGATCTCAACTAGCACAATATCACTTATATTCCCAGGACCGCCATCAAGTCACAAGTCCTCGCCGACTTCGTGGCCGATTTCAGTGTCAAAATATCACCAGAGGCGGAGAACAAAGCCCTACAAGCCGCTTCGAGCACCGACCCCTGGATCCTCCACACCGATGCGGCCGCAAATTCTTCGAGATCGGGACTGGGACTCGTCTCGAAGTCCCTACGGGCGAAATGTTTTTCCAATCCATACGTTGTCCCGAGATGACTAACAACGAGGCAGAATATGAAGCCATTATTGCGGGTATAAAATTATCCATCAGGTATGGAGCTCGCTGACTTTTCCTACATTGCGACTCGCAACTCATGGTAAATCAAGTCACCGGGACTTATCAGGTCAAGGAACAAAGGCTACAAAAATACCAAGAAGAAATCCACAAACTAATGACACAGATCGACAAATGCCGCTTTGAACTGGTTCCTAGGGTGCACAATACCGAGGCGAATGGACTGGCTAAACTGGCCGCCGCCGCCACCAACCTAAATAAACAAAGCACTGTCACCCTCCTTCACTCAGCGATCGACCATACCGAGGTACTCTTCCTGAATCTAACTTGGGACTGGCGCAACTAATTTATATCATATCTGCAGGATGGAATCTACCACCCGACAAAAAAGAAGCAAGAAAGCTTCACACACAGGCAGCAAGGTACTGTATGATAAACAACAACCTTTACAAGAGGACTTTCGGAGGACCCCTAGCTAAGTGCCTAGGCCCAAACCAGACAACGTTGGTATTAGAAAAGGTCCATGAAGGTCATTATGGGGCTCATATAGGCAACCGAGCACTCGTACGATGTCTAATACGGCCTGGGTACTACTGGCCCACCATGAAAAAAGATGCAGCAAAATACGTTCGTCAGTGCGAGAAATGTCAAAAGTTCGCCCATTTGATACATCAACCGAGGGAACCCCTCCATTCGGTCACCTCACCAAGGCCCTTCATCAAATGGGAAATGGACATAATTGGACCGCTACCCGTCGGATGAGGAAAGGCATGCTTTTTATTAGTTTTAACTGACTATTTCTCCAAGTGGGTAGAAGCAGGTGCCGACACCCAGATTCGCGAGCAAGAGGTCATCGCCTTCATCTGGAAGAATATTATATGTCGCTTCGGCATCCCCAAAGAAATAACCTGCGGCAACCGACGGCAGTTCACAGGCAAAAAACAACCAACTTCTTCGACAAATGGCATATCAAAAGAATACTTTCAACGCCATATTATCCTGCCGCCAACGGCCAAGCAGAGTCGTCCAACAAGACCATACTGAATATTTTGAAGAAGAAACTCGAAGAAGGTAAAGGACTATGGCCCGAGTTACTGCCAGAAGTACTATGGGCGCACAGAACTACCCCCAAATCCTCCACAGGAGAAACTCCTTACTCGCTAGTCTACGGAAGTGATGTCGTCATACCGGTCGAAGTCGGTGAGCCAAGCCTAAGGTACTCGCACATGAGCGGAGAGGAGAACGACGCAAATCGACTACAAGACCTTGATGAAGCCGAAGAAAGAAGGGAAATGGCCCACATTAGGCTAGTGGCCCAAAAACAACATATCAAGAAATACTACAACCATAGAGCAAAACTCCGACCACTCAAAATAGGTGACTATGTGCTAAAAGCCAAGACACTGGCATCCAAAGACCCTAACGAAGGAAAGTTTGGAACCAATTGGGAAGGACCCTACAAAATCACCGCAACAACAGACAAAAAGGTTCCTTCCGGCTAGAAACAATGAACGGGAAGATGCTCCAAAATAATTGGAACATCTCCCACCTCAAGCATTTCTATTTTTAGAAAGAGTATCACCCAAATCGTACTTTTTTCCCTCATCCGAGTTTTGTCCCAATTGGGTTTTCTTGGAGATATTTTTAATGAGGTAACGAAGGAGACACTCGGGAATGCTTAGAAGTTTAAATCTGATACACCAAGCGTACCGACGAACAACACGAATGGCATATCACAGGGACTAGGGTTACGGCCATTTCCAATGTATGAAAGGCTACGGCCATTTCTAATGTATGAAATGCTACGACCATTTCCAATGTAAGAAAGGCTATGGCCATCTCCAATGTATGAAAGGCTACGGCCATCTCCAATGTATGCAAGGCTACAGCCATTTCCAATGTATGAAAGGCTACATACATCTCCAATGTACGAATGGCTACGGCTACCTCCAATGTATGACAGGCTAAGGCCTTAATAACGTAAGGAGTGACTATGGTCATCTTCGACAAACAAAATACCACGACCACTCATAAACATAAAGGGCTAAGGCCCTAATGGGGTATGAAGAAACTACGGTAATATCCGACAAATAAAAGGCCACGGCCACTTATAAACGCAAAAGGTTAAGGCCCTAACGGCATATGAAGAGACTACGGTCATCTCCGACAAACAAAAGGCCACAGCCACCCATAAACGTAAAGGGCTAAGGCCCTAACAGCGTATGAAAGGACTATAGTCATCTCTGATAAATAAAAGGCCACATCCACCAATAAATGTAAAGGGCTAAGGCCCTAACAACGTATGAAAGGACTACAATCGTCTCCGATAAACAAAAGGCCATGACCGCCCATAAACACGGAAGGCCACAGCCACTTCTGAACGCATAAAACAACCAAAGGGAAAAACAATAGCCGCGTAAAAACACAAAAGCGACCGTTCAATCCAACCTGACTACGACGAATTAACACAATTAAAGGCAACGCCACACACAAAACAGAAATTGCAAAAGAAGACATAAAAGCACAACAATTCCCACGAAATCATTATAAATCATTCAATAGATTACAAATTTACAACCATCTCCTCGATTACAAAAGAAAGGGGAGAAGAAGTCCTATCTAACCATCCTGGCCCCCGCCATCTTTCGCCGCATCGGCCGTACCATCAACACGGTCCCCATTATCCTCGGCCCAGAACGCCAAAGAAATCCAAGACCCTATGCCCAATTGGTTCACATCCGCAAAGGTACAACCCGCTTGGTTCGAAGAGTCGGGGTTATACCTATAAGCCTCGTGCGCGACCCTAACAAGGCGACGCTGAGTTTCGACCTCTGCCTTAGTGGCCCTGCCAATGGCTAGCAGCTCCTCGAAAACAGTCCGCCTCACTTCAGCATACACCCACATATCGTGAGCTTCACGAGACGTGTCACCAACTAGGACAACAATCTCCTCCTGCTGAGGGGCGACCACCTCAGCCGTTGCAGTCCCGATCTAGGCATTAAGGGCATCAACCCTGGCATGTAACTCCACTGCCTCCGCCATCGTCACACAGCCCAATTCCAGTTCCCCCTCCTGCTGTTGGAGGAGACTCTCCAGTTTGGTGTTTCGAGCCACAACGACCATCAAGTCCGCGTCCTTCCTCTCCAGGTGGGATGTACGCTTCATCTGCTGATCCTCTGCTAGCTCCAATCCCTTACGGAAAACTCGAAACTGAGGATCCTGGGTGTAGTGGTCTGCTAGTTTCTTGTTCTTACCACGAGCCTCCCGGTATTTCTTCGATGCTTTCCTAAGTGCAGCATCCTTCTTTTGCTCCCGTCGGCGCCCGCTCCACCTCTAAGATGAGGGTCTGAGAAAGATAATTAAAAGACATAATTCAAAACGACACGACACCTCAGGGCTCATGAAAGAACTATGAAAAAAATAATAAAGTCATACCTACAAGGCAGCACCAGCGACTCCACGAGACAAATCCCTGTTGCTTATGGCCTTCAAAGACTCTGTCTCGGCAGCACCACATAACAATGACATGTCCACCGTAGCTTGCTCGCTATCCAGCAACAGGTTGTATCCCGTAGGGATTATAAGCCGACGGGTAGGACCTATCATCGCCATATCCACCTGGGCATAGTCTTCATGCGGCACGTTCGCAGAAGCAGGAGCCTGTCTGGGAGCAGCCCCTTCCTCGTCAACAGCCGGCCCGGCGACAGCCGGCATGCTATCATCCTCAACATGAGGAGAAGCGGTATATCCCGCAACCTCCCTCAAGAGGGCTGCCCTCTCCGGTTGGATGGCGTCGCCCATAAGGACTGGCCTCGACTTAGGACGGTTAGTGATCACCTTCCTTTGCTCTACGACCACGCTTTTACCAAGGAGTAGTCGGTGTCTCTTTATATCCAATAGCTCATCGTCCTCTCAAGCATCCTCTTCAACAAAAAGAAGTGGAGGTGAGGGACCATCTCTGGACGTTGGGGTCCCGGGGGCCTCGGGATGAATTCGGACCATCAACCGGGCATTTGGAACTTGGAAAAACCTGCAGAAACTTGCAGGTCAGTGCAGCAGGAAATAAGCCTTCGCGTTCGTGTGAAGGCAGTCACGTTCGTGAAGGCCAGGCGAGCCAATTCTTCACGATCGCGTTCCTGAGGTCGCGTTCGCGTAGGTCTGAGGGAGATAAGCTTCGCTTCGCGTGACTGGGAGTCGCGAATGCGTAGAAGGAAAGGGGAGAGCTTCACGTTCGTGTGAGGACCTACGCATTCGCTTAGAAGAAAAACCCGGCAGCTGAGAGACCGTGCATCGCGAATGCGTGGTGTGGTGTTGCGTTCGCGAAGAAGAAGTTGGGCGAGTCATCGCGGGCGCGTGATGTCCATAGCGAACGCGTAGGGCATTGGGGTCTAGCAGTGAGTTTAAGTTCAGAACATAACATCCACGACCCCCATACACAAAAATAACATTTTTGAGTTCCAAGAGAAGCAATTGACGGGGAATAGCTGCGATATCATCAGAAAATCATTGAGGGTAAGTTTCTAGGCCTTAATTCGTTAGTTTATCATGAAATCCATGATTTATTACACTGTTAATGGAGGATTAATGGAGGGTTTTAGCCTAGGCCTAAATTTTAGAAAATCTTTGATTTGAGTGGGCAAACGGAGTCCGATTTCGATAAATTTTATATGCACGGACTCGTGTTGAGATAAGGAACCTGAATATATAACTTTCATAATTTTTTGAGAAGCGTACCGAAAGTCGGGTTTTGGCAACTTGTGGGTTTTGGTGTATTTTGAAGTGTTTTGGTTGCGTAATGTCCAATTGGCCTATTTTGATGTGATTCTATTAATTTTTATCAGATACTACGCCTGTGGAGGCCGACATTCGCGGCAAGAGAGTTGTCTCTTAGCGGTTTTGTACCGGATTCGAGGTAAGTGGCTTGTCTAACCTCGTGTGGGGGAACCTTCACCCCTAAGATATTATGTGATATTTGAAAAGCCTTGTACGCGAGGTGACGGGCTTGTACATGCGCTGGTTGTTGTAACTCACTTTACTTGAATTGTCCGATTAGCGATATTCCTGTTCTTAGTAGATTAAATTGTTACATTTACCTGGTATTCACTAGAAAAGCATGACTAGATAAGATTTATCTGTCTATTTGCCAAATTGTCTTATTTGAACTTCTTGAAAATTGTTGATACTAGTTTTGGTTAAGTTGTAGTTAAGCATATTATATTTTCTCTGTGCGTCTCTTTATTTGTTGTGTTGGTGGACTGCGGGTTCGATTCTCGGAGATCCCAAGGTTGTGGGTTCGATTCCCGGAGACCCGGAGTGGTATTGTTTGTGGACTGCAGGTTGAATTCTCGGAGATCCAAAGGCGGTGGGTTCAATTCCTAGAGACCCGGAGTTATTGATATATTATTGATATATGGACTATGGGTTCGATTCCCGGAGATCCCAGGGCTATGGGTTCGATTCCCAAAGACCCGGAGTGGACTGCGGGTTCGATTCCCGGAGATCCAAGGGCTGTGGGATCGATTCCTGGAGACCCGGAGATATTGATATATTATTGAGATAAGGACTGCGGGTTCGATTCCCGAAGATCCCGAGATCATTGAGACACATCCTGAGGCATTGAGACATGGGCTGCGGGTTCGATTCCCGGAGATCCAGAGATACTGTTATTGGAATTGTGGGTTAAATTCCCGTAGCTCCTGGATTGTTGATTATAGAGTGGGACTGTGGGTTCAATTCCCACGGGTCCTGGACTTGCTGATTAAGTTTGTTGAGTTGGTTACTTGTTGTTAGCTTAATTGTATACGGTTGCAGTAATCACTTTATTGTTATTATTTCCAAAATTAAAATAAAAATGTTTTTGAATGCAATTACTTGATTTATTGGAAATTGGCTATACTTTTGTGTTTGAATAAGTGGAAATCAGAAGAAAAAATCTAAAAAAAAGATAATAATAATAGGCTAGGTAATTAATTTGGTAGTTTAATTAGTTAGATTTTAAGTAAAACTAAAAATAGTTTAAGTAGTAGAAATAAGGAAAAATAGCAGAAAAATTGCAAAAAATACTAGAAAATTAGAGTAAATAGGAAATTAGGTTTTATAATTTTCCATAAAAAGAAAAGAAAAAAAAGTATAAAAGAAAATACATAAAAATAGTTTAATATCAAAAAATACAAAAAATAGTTGGTGAATAATCGCTTTGGGCCAGAGGTATATGAATTGGATGGCCCAATCTGTATTGGCCCAAGGGTCAGGCCTGATCCGCACACAGAGATGCAATCCTGGCCGTCAGTTGTGCTTAATCCGACGGTCGAGATAAATAGCGGGATTATTAGGGTTAATTAATTGATGGGATCAAATCTGAGCCGTCCATTCGAGCTGATCTAATGGTTTTGATTTTAATCCCATTAGTAACAATGCGACGCCGTTTTAGTAACGCCTCTCTCAGACCGTTGATCTCTCTCAAACGAACGGTCAGGATTTCATGCGACACTTCGCCTATAAAAGGCTCTTGTCTGAAGAGCCGACCATTTCTAAATAATCTCTAACCCTAGCCGCCCTCTCATCTCTCCCCTTCTTCTTCTTCAACATTCACGAAACCCTAGCCGGCCAATGGCGGCCACCACCCTCCACGGTGGTCGCCGGTGCCTCCTACCTCTCTCTTCTTTTCTATCATCTCCATCTTCTTCTCCAATCAAACCCTAGAAAACCCTAAGACAAACCCCTGTTCTTCAAGTCCCGGTCACCGGAATCTTTGCCGGTGACCACCAAACAATGAGAATCACTCCCAAACCAATGCCAATCGCTTCCTTTTCACCTGATCTATCCAAATATACCATCCACTACCCTTCGAATCTTGCCGGAGCTCCTCGAATATCCAAAAGCGTGTCGCCGGAAACCTAACTCCGGCGACCCCCAAACCCAAACTTGTTCAAGACCCGTTCTTTTACCCTTCCAAAACATCCCTCTGCAACTAAAAACCCCAAAAGGTCTCGTCTTTGAGCGTAAAAGAAAACCAGAAAAAGAAAAACAAAAACAAAAAAAAAAGAGAATAAGGAAAAGAAACATGGAAAAGGGGGTTGAAAGAAGACTGGAATAAAAGAAAAGACCGGAAAAGAAAGGAAAAGAGTAAAATGGGAAGCTCAGGGGACCGGCCCTGCAAGCTAAGTCCCTTCCCTCCATATGTGTTTGTTTTTCTTTTTTCTTGTCTGTTCGTTGCATTGCTTTTGTTTCTATGCTGATATCTTTTACCATGATTTTCTGTTCTTAGTCTTTTGGTATGTTTGTTAGTTTTGGGGTTTAATTTGTTCCTCTGTGCTTCTTGTTTGAACTCCTGTTTTGATATCCCTTTCTTGTCTTTGTCTTCTGTTAGCATTAGATTTTTCAATCTCATTGATCTTCGACATCTCCTTTGCATGATTAAGTTTCAACTCTAGTCTTCTTTGTTAGCTTTTAATAGTTTGAATGATTCTTCTCCCCTGATTAGTTATAAGGTTCTTATCTGATTGTTTATTCTTTTGTTTCACATCTTTGGCATGTTTCTCTGATGATTAGTCATAAGGTTTCTTAGATTGCTCCTCTTTAGCCTGTTAATGATGAGATTCTGTTATTTGTCTTGTGTTGATCCCATGCTAATTTGTTCTAAGATCAGAGATTTCATCTTTCCCTTGTTATGTTAGCTGTTGAGTTCTGATTCACTGCAAAAAAGCATGACCTTTGTCTTCTGTTTAAAATCAAGTTCAAGTTACTGTGACCACTCTTGTTGCCCTTAGCTTTTAATGATCCATGATAGAAATAGGCTTCTGTTTCATCTTATTCATCTTCATGATATGTTCTGTTAAATCATAAGAGTTACTTTGGGTTCCCTTTCCTTATTCATCTTGTGAATATTGCAGTCTTTGATCTGTTTAGTTGTTAGTCTAGTTTTCTCCTATTGTCATACATGCTTAGTTCTAATATTAGTTTAACTTCATCCTCTTAAGTACTTTGATTGGTCTGTCTTGCTCCTTTTTCACTGTTTCTCCATGTCCTTCTGCTCCTCATTTTCACTGTCATGCACTTGTATTAGATTTAGGCTGGTATTTGGGAAAAGCTTTAGGTTGGTAGGTCTGGTTGATCACCATTCTTAGTCCATTGCCCTCCTGTTTAAAATAAATCATGTTTTTATTCTTTTGTTGACTGGTTTCTGGGAATTTAGTGTCTATGTCCATGAATGCTAAGTGTTTTAGGGTTTTTCAGTATATCATCTAACATGAAATGACTGTGACTTAGCCTAATTGATGTTAATTGACATGTTGCTACATGATTTCAAGTTATGTAAGTTGATTAGTTGAGATTCAACATTATCAAACCCCACTTCTGAATTTTGATTGATTAATGAACAATATTTGGCTTCATGTGGTTATATGTGCAATTATATGTTGAAATGGCTAAGTTTGCAATAGTTTTATGTTAAGTATGAACACTGTTGATGTCTATTATGCTTAGGAAGATTGGTTATAGCTGTTAGTACTAAGTTCCATGAAAGTGGTTAGTTTTGAAATAGGACTAAAACTGAAACTCATAAAAATTAGGCTATAAGTTAAATAATTGGCTTAAGAGGGGTCAACCCTGCAAAGGGTTGACCTATTCTATAAAGCCCTAACACACAGCCCACTTTTAAAAGTGGTTGGTTGTGCAAAAGGGGCTATGTCTGCAAATGCAGACTAGCCCAGGCTCTCTTTAGAGCCCTGAGCATAAAATGGCCAAACCTGCAAATGGTTTTGGGCCCAAATGTTCGGTGATTGGCTTTAATAGCCAAAGCTAAGTCTCAACTTGAGACTGGCTAGATTTTAAAGAGTTCTTTTAATAACAAAGCAGGCTATGCCTGCAATTAGCTTAAAATTGTAATAACTTAGTCTTAATTAACTGGAATTAATTAAAAGTGGCTAAAATTGAAATAGTTTCTTAAAAATAAAACTGGCCAGCCCTTAAATACTAATGCCAGGGCTGGCTATTAGTTAAATAGGTTCAAAGGTAGCTGAAATTTGACCTAGATAGACTTAGTAAATCAGCATTGGCCTTGAGGGCATAATTGGGAGCTAAAAAGGTAAAACAGTAATAATTTAGAACTTAAAAGGGTAATGGAGTCATTCATGCCCCTGATTTCTGCAATTTTGCAGAGATTTAAGGGTATAATGGTGTCCTAAAAATGGGAAATCTGTAAAAATCTCAAACCCCTAAGGTCATACTAGTAAAAACCCCTAAAAGGAATCTTTAGAACCTTCCAGCACATGCTGGAAGGATTTCTGTTAACAGAAATTGGGGCTAAAGTGTATAATTCATGATTTTAGGAGGGGGAGAGTGGGATTAATCCCATACTTCCTCCCCAAGTCTTCAGCCCTAAAGATAACTATAAATACCTCTAGAAAAGGGCTGAATAGGGGGTCCAATTCTTAGCAATCTGAAAAATATATCTGGGTTTCAACTTAGGCAGTTCTGAAATATACCTAGGCTGGAATTATAGGATACAATAATTTCAGAGATAAAATAGTAATATATAGCAGTGGGATTTCTGGGGACTCTCGAACAAAAAACTCGTTGGTTTCTTCTGATTTTGCTGGGTTTTGCTGAGGGTTTCTGTTCGTTGCTCTTTGGGCTCATTTGTTTGTTGTCGCTGTGTTATTTGGTTCATTGTTACTTCACTGTTGCATTGTTGCTGGGTCTTTGCTGATTGCTTGCTCCTTTTCCCTTAGAACTCATTGGATTTTCCTTATTCATCCAGGTACTCTTCTCTTCTGAATGATGCTGTATTCATGAATTGATGGAATAAAATGAAGATCCAGATCGAGTTTTATGCTTTTCATATATAGTTTGTAGCTTTAAAATTGCTAGTTTGGACTCGTAATTTGATTATTGTAGCAGTAGATAGTGACTGAAAGGAAAACAGATACTAATGATGTAATAATTTAGTAGTAGTGGTAGTATAGTAGTAGTGGTAATTAGTACCTCACCTAGTTAATTAGGTAAAATCCTTAAAATGAAGTTAAGTAACTATCACATAGGTTTACAATAACAGAAGCTCATATAGAAGTTGATCAATATGCTGGCGTAATTAGCTTATTTTGTCGATATCCAAATGAATTAGAATAGGAAATAATCGGATGAAGTAACGTTAAGGTAAAACGGGTTTTAGGAATATCAAGTAAAGTCTGATTCATATCAGTGTTGGTGGTAGATCATGACTGTGAATTAGTACATAGAAACAAGCAGGTTTAAAAGGAGGTTCACGAATGAGAGTATAATAGATTATCTGCAAATGGGAAATGTGATACCAGAAATAGAAGCAAACAATAAAAATCCAGTGATAAAATCCAATGCAAATTTCACGGTCATTTAGTATAGTAATAATCCGGAAATATAGCAAGTAATTAGACTATAGATTTTACTTCACATAGCTAAATTATTATTGATTTCCTAGTTTAAAAACTTCAGTGTTAATATATGTTAGTTCAACAGAAATAAAAGTGAAAGTAGTCGATTAGTTTAGTTCTCATTAATTAGTGGTTAATCTAGAAATAAAGTTGATCTTTAGACTTCATCCATAATCAAATCGTTTACCCAGAATTAGTATGAACCTCAATTGTTAGTTTAAAGTAGCATGTTAAACTCCATGTATATAGATATTGAACTTAAAGTTAGAACTTTGTGTATTGAATCTCCTCTTTCTGATTAATAAAAATGTTCAAGTTTTACCTCTTAATTATGTGTATTTATCATACTGTGAAATGGTGTTTCTGTTTTGTTAATTCATTCGGTTTGGGTCCAAAACATAACGTGGGCCTGAACTATGGTGTTATTCGACTGGGCTGCCCAAATACAAATCTGAAGGCTGCCTGGGCACATCTGGCATTAAGCTGAAGACCGTTCCAAGACCCAGGCCCAATAACAAAAATAATGGGCCTGGATTACTATAGTGTTAGCAATACGAATAAGGCAAAAACAATATAGCAAATGTAGTACACACAAAAATAGGATTGGACTTTAATAAATTAAATTGGGACGAGCCTCGCCCGAATAACAAGCGGGGCCCCCATTTAGTAATAAGATGATATAGTAAAATCGAAGAGGCTAATAGCGAATTCCATAGCCTCTCCCAAAGTTAAAAGCCGATATAGACTATCTTAAGGCACGATTTTAATATACCTTCCTATGAACGAGTGTGCACTTGGTGCGACTCAAATCCAAATCTCGGTAAAGCTGAAATACACCAAAAGTCATAGGCGTACTGGTTGCGGTATGACTCGAGGCGTGTTTTCGCGATACCGCAAATTCCTAAAAAATGATATTTAACGTAAAAGCACATTATGTTGTTAAAACCTATAATTGAGTCAAACAAAAGTCAAGAACGACAGTGGAGCGACCGTGCTAAAACCACGGAATCCGGGAGTGCCTAACACCTTCTCCCGGATTAACAGAGTTCCTTATCCGGATCTCTGCTTCGCAGACATTTATAAGAGTCAAAATTCCTCGGATTCGGGATTAACCGGTGACTTGGGACACCATTGTCATTCCCAAGTGGCGACTCTGATTAATCTCTAATAAAATCCCGAACCGATTGTCCTTTAATTGGAAAAACTCCTTCCCTTACGTCATTTTATCCGTTTTCGGGTAATTGAACGTCGGGGTATACCCTACAAGTGTATTTATACGCTTTTAAGTATGTGGGGTAGTAAAAAGGGACTCTGCTGGGGACCCAACCCTGAATTTTGATTTCAGGGTTTAAGAACTCGAGCTCCTTAGAACTGCCGTTTGCGTTTTTGTTTGACTTCATTATGTGATTTGAATAACATGCTATGTGCTTTATCGCTTTGATATTACGTGGACTGTATATATAAAACTGTGCCGAAAACCCTTCTCTCTTCTCCCCCGGGGATGTGCTTACTGGTTGAGACTCCCCTTTACGTTAAAGTCACCTTAAATTAAGAAAATAGAGGCCGGATAAGTTACAAAGCCGATTGACTCCGCGGGTCACCGGTACGTAGCCCCTCCTCGATTCGAGTTGTCCGCTCGGGTACACGGTCTAGCAATCCATGAAACCATAAGATTTTGAACATAGGTCTAGGACGATTATTTGCATCATATTTGACTTAGGGGACTCAACACGGGGGTTGGGTCCGTCTGGGACAGGTGACCCGGTATTGAAAAGACCGAGCACGCTATGTGTTGCATTTTATTGTCCTTGATCGTTATGCGGACCGGCGAAAATCCCGAGATTGGAAAATTATTGATATAGAAAATAGGTACATGGAAGAATCTGAAAATTTGAGAAAAATAGGTGGAACATTTTTGAAATAATTGGTCAAATAATCTGACCGAACTACGCAAGTTTGATTCTCGCCATTAGGTGGGATACGTAGGCAACCCTTAAACGGGTCCAACCACACTTTTAGAAAAAGACCAAAAAAAAGATTTTCTTTTCAAATAATCGAGGTGATTGCTATTTTTGGAAATTGCCGAATGTTCCGAAAGGACGACGGAAGGTTGTTTTTGCAAAAATGGCCACTTCGAAAGCCATTTTCTTTTCTTTCCTTCAAAAATTGAAAACTTGCATTGAAAAAGATTTTTTCTTTCTTCTAAATAAAATCACCTTAATAAATGTGCAGGACGAGCACGATGATGAATGAACACTTTTCCCTAAATAAAATCCCTTTGGAGCTGAGATTATGGTGGCAGGACATGGGATCCGATGGTCAAGACTGGGTAAAAAAGTACTTGAAAGGCCTTACGGGGTTACTAGACATGGTTCCTCGAGGTGATGTGGTTAGAGCGTTGGTCACGTTTTGGGATTCGGCACACAACGTATTTCATTTCCCAGATTTTGAACTTACCCCAACTTTGGAGGAGATTGCCTTTTACATTGGGAAGACCGAGGTTCCGCTGAAAGGAAAATACCCGGTATCTCCGAGGACGGTGACGGTACATCGCTTCCTCGACTCTTTGAAAATTGCCCGGAATGTTCATAATGAAGATCTGGCCGACGGGTTTTGTTCTTTAAGCTTCATCTACAATAGGTTTGGACACGTTGGGGGTTTCAATGATCTTACCAACAAATTATGCTGTAAGTCCAACCGGGCGAAATGGGAAGAACACCGGAGGTTCGCATTTTTGGTGGCATTTCTCGGAGTTGTTGTATTCCCGAGGAAAGATGGACATATCAATATAAAAGTTGCCGGAGTAGCTACCACAGTGATAGTACAAGATAACTGTACTCTGGCCCCAATGATTGTGGCGGACATCTACCGTGCTCTGACTGCGTGCAAAGCAGGGGCTAGCTTCTTCGAAGGGTGTAACTTGATCTTGCAAATCTGGCTAATCGAGCATCTATGCCACCATCCTTCGTACTCAAGCTATGGTTCGACCGAACGGACATGTTTGGAAGAGTTCAATGCAAGGACAAAGGAAGTAAAATTGATTGAAGGAGTCCAAGGTTGGATTGTGTATCTTCGATCACTAACTGACGGTCAAATCGATTGGACGTATGACTGGTTACCTCTTGACGAGGTAATATACATGCCAACGGAGGGATCACCATTTTTGATCATGGGTTTGAAGAGTATACAACCCTATGCCCCATACAGAGCCCTGCGACAGTTGGGTCGGTGTCAGATTATTCCGAGAGATGGGGATCTCAGTGTGCAAGCTGTGGAGATTGGTCCGGACGGGCAATTCCCGGAAGCAAAAATCCGGCAAATCTGGAATGAGTGCCAAAATTTGAAGATTGATACTTGTGTGCCGAATAGGGCAAAGGGGAAGATATCACCTGGATACTCCACATGGTACCGACGAGGGGTTGAACACGAACGTCTTTCAAAGAGACCTCACTTGCAAGACCTGATAGAGCAATCCGAGGAAAATCAGAAATGGGTGGCCAAGGAAAAGGAATACAAGGCCAAAATCAGTCTGTTGGAGGATAAACTGAGAAATCTTCATTTCGAGAGTGGCTTACAAGCAGCATCCGATGAAGTGGAAAAGAAACAACTGAAAAAAGAAAATGATATGTTGAAGGCTCAAATAGCTCAAATGAAAATTGCATCCGAGACCCCAGTTCGTTCAGCCCGAGATGAAAAGTTAATTGAGATTCTCCGGCGGAAAGTAAATGACTATAGCTTTGATTTGGACGTAGCTGAAAAAGAGTTAGTCAAGGCTCGGAAGCAAATGGGCAGAGACGCCGATGAAAGAGCCAAGTTGGTTCGGCAGCTACAAGACAAGCACGATGTTGAAATAGCTCAGCTTAGAAAGAAAATAATCTCAGCCACAGTCAAGAGTAACAAGATTATCAAAGATCTTGAAGAAGAAAGAGAACACTGCTACACGACTATGGCTAGATTAGAATTGGAGTTGCAACAAGTGCAAAAGGACAACCAACACACCTTGGATGCTCGCACACAACAAATAAGCCGGCTATTGCAAGAAAAAGGGGTCATCAGAGAAAAGATTGTTCGTATCGCCCAATACATCACCCGGAAGACTCAGCTTTGTGAAGATATGTCTCGAAGGACTTTTGTATCTGCAGTGAAGTTCTTTGTACAACAAGTCATGGCCGACCTGGATAGGCTTCAAAGGGGATTAGCATATAGGCCCGCGGCAAGGCCGAACGATGCCTCGCGGGCACTAGGTGCATTAATGTACTCTTAGGTCATGCATCATCTTTTATTTTTATTTTTAAAAAAAACATCACTTTGTAATCAATGTTTTGAATTATCAATGAGAAAACAAGTGTTGTTACCAATTCTTTTGCTTTATATCATTTCCTTTAAATCCGCTAGGCAAATAAATAGGAGCGTAATTATGAAAACGACAAGAAAAAAAAAGAAAAGAAAAAGCAAGAAAAAGAAAAGAGAAAAAAAAGAGAGCAAGAAAAGAGAAAAAGCAAAAGAGAAAAGAAAAGAAAAGAAGAAAATAAAGAAAGAAAACAAAAGAGCGGAAAAAGAAAAAGATGATTGAAGTGAGCAGCGGCCGGGATGATGCATAAACGACTCGAGGAAATGTATTTGCTTTCTAAGTCATTTATGCGCTAACAACTAACGAGTGTTGATGTTTGTGAGTCCGGATTTTCTAGGCAACTGGCATACTGGCTACCCACCCATACAACACCAGGTACAAAAAGATGACAAAGGCTGTGTCCCAGGAAATCAAGGCAACTATTGTGGACCCCGCTCACGAAGAAGAGATCGTGGATGTGGCGGGGATGAAGGAAGAAATGTACAAGCTGAGACAGCAGATGGCCGAAATGTACCAGGCTTGGTCTAGAGGTCAACCAACCACTACCAGCCTACCCTGCATATGTCCCTCCAGCCAATCCTAACCCTGAGCCACCAATAATGAACTCGTCCTCCACCTACCCCGATTACCCTCACTACTATGCTTCCACCTCCCAGATACCACCACCTCCAGCCAAGCAAGCACCACCTCATATACCACAAGTTGCTCCTGTATATGTGGCACCTCCGCCCGCTGTTATCCACAAATCCTCTAGTGAACCGATGTTTCATATCCAGGATCCTCACTACTACCCTCCGGAGCCGACTTTCAAACAACACGAGTCTCATGCTCCGATGATGGAAGCAAGTGCCGGGCAAGAAGAGATGGCTCGGAAAGTGAAAAGTCTTGAGAATGCTTTCCGCAATATGCAAGGACTGGGAGGGCAAGTAAGTGTAGCCTACAAAGACCTGTGTCTGTTCCCCGAGGTGCAGCTTCCCGTGGGATTCAAGTTGCCAAAGTTCGACATGTATAACGGACACGAGGATCCGGTAGCTCATCTCAGAGGATACTGTAGCAAGATGAGAGGCGCGGGAGGTAGAGATGAATTGTTGATGGCGTACTTCGGCCAAAGTTTGAGTGGATCAGCTCTGGAATGGTACACCCGACAGGACCATACAAGGTGGTTCGTCTGGGATGACTTAGCACAAGCTTTCGCTAGTCACTTTCAGTACAATTTGGAGATCATACCCGACAGGTTATCCCTTACCAAGATGGAGAAGAAGCCGGGAGAAAGCTTTAGGGAATACGGTTTTAGATGGAGGGAACAGGCCGCTAGAGTGGATCCACCCATGAAAGAAGGGGAGATGGTGGATTGTTTTCTACAGGCTCTTGGAGCCAACATACTACGGCCATCTAGTGTCAGCAATTGGAAAGAGTTTTAATGAAGTTGTGAAAATGGGGAGTTTTGTAGAGGAAGGTTTGAAGACAAACAAAATTATGAGTTTTTCGGCTATCAAGGCCACCAATCAAGCTATACAAGGTGGAAACGGGGGAGTGATGGGAAAGAAGAAGAAGGAAGAAGTAGCAACCGTAGAAAGTAGGTCATGGAGTCGCAACCCACATTATAACCCACCAAGACCCTACCGCCAACACCCACCAAGCCCAACAACTCCATATAATCCACCACCACCATCTTATCCGCCAAACCCGTACAACACACCAAGCCCATATAACCCACCACCACCACCATACCCACCAACTGTCCCACATTACCACCACCCGCAAGCCCAAGCCTACCCACCACCACCACCCCATGTGTGGAGAGCTCAAGCTCCACACAATGTGTACCACACCCAGAACACATACCCAACCCCTAAACCTTACCGAAACCAGAATAGACCCAGGCCGGACGCTGATTGGAGAAACAAAGCAAAAAAAACATTCACCCCTCTCGGAGAATCATATACCAGCCTTTATCATAGGTTGAAAGAGTTGGGGATGTTAAGACCGATTGCACCAAAAGTTCCAAACCCACCCCCGAAAAATCTTGATTCTTCTGTCAGATGTGAATACTGTTCGGGAACATTGGGCCACGATACTGAAAAGTGTTGGCAATTGAAGAATGCCATTCAAGATCTTATCGATGAGAGGAGAATTGAAGTACAGACTCCCGAAGCCCCAAACATTACCCAGAATCCGCTGCCAAATCACCACGAAACGCATATGATAGAATTGGTGCAGGGTGATGGCAGTCAAAAACCATCTCAGGCCGTCATGATAATAAAGTCGAGTGACAAGTTAGAAAAGGAAGTTGTGAAGGAGAAAGCAATTGTTGAGAAACCAAAGCCAGTAGTGGTGGGAGGTTTAAAGGTGATAGTTCCAGGTGCAAAGACGATCGTGACTGTGAAAGGAGCAAGTGCAGAGCAAGTAATCATAAAACCAGTAGTACAAATGCCAGGTGGTGAGTACAAAGACTGTACCTTGGAACTATAACAAGGTAGCAGTAGTTTACAAGGGAAAAGAGATTTTCGGTGAAATTAATGAAACGCATGGACTCACCCGGTCAGGAAGGTGTTTTGCTCCAGAGGAACTGAGAAAGATGAAGACGGTAAAAGAAAGTCAATTGAAGAAGCCAGTGTCGGAGGAGGAAGCAGAAGAATTCCTTAAGAAAATGAAGTCACAAGAGTACTCAGTGGTTGAGCAGTTAAGAAAGACACCTGCCCAAATTTCTTTGCTATCTTTGTTGATACATTCAGAAGAACACCGGAAGGCTCTTATGAAGATTCTAAATGAGGCTCATGTTCCGGAAAAGATTTCAGTGTGTCACTTGGAGAAGATTACCAGCAAAATTTTCGAGTCTAATAGGATCACCTTCTCTGATAAGGAGCTGCCGGTGGAGGGAACTGAACACAATAAAGCATTGTACCTTACAGTAAAAAGTGAAGAATCGGTAGTGACCAGGGTATTGATTGACAACGGATCGAGCGCTAATATTTGCCCGCTGTCAACTTTAGGGAAGCTCAACATCAGCCCGGACAGAATCCGGAAGAATAGTATCAATGTGAGAGGGTTTGACGGCGGAGGTAAAAACACGTTGGGAGATATTATTTTGGAAGTGACCATCGGTCCCGTTGATTTTACTATGGAGTTCCAGGTGCTCGACATTGCCGTGTCGTATAACTTGTTGTTAGGTCGACCCTGGATTCATGCGGCCAAGGCGGTACCATCTTCTCTACACCAGATGGTCAAGTTTGAGTGGGAACAGCAAGAGATTGTCGTACACGGGGAGGAAAATGCTTGTAATGTGGTAGCACCTTTTGATGATGCTGATGGGGATAGAGGTCCTTGGGTCTACCAAGTGACGGATGCTGTAGTAGTGAACAGAATTGCTGAAGGGGAAAAGTTGCCAACCCCTATGATGGCACCAACTGCTGTGATGGTGGCCAGAGAAATGCTGAGAAACGGATTTGCACCGGGGAGGGGATTAGGCAGGAACATTGCAGGGAGTCATTCAACCAGTTCAGCTTCCGGAGAACAAAGGTACATTCGGCTTAGGGTTCAAACCCACCTTTGCCGACATCCAAAGGGCCTCAAAAGCCAAAAAGAACTGGACCTTGCCCAAACCCATACCCAAATTATCCGACACCTTCATCAGGCCTGGTACAAAATATCAACCATCTGCTGCAACAAAGTGCATTGAGACCCAACTTGATGAAGAAATGCTTGGTTTTGAGAAGATGTTTTGGGAGGTGAATACGATTGAAGCAGGGGAAGGCACGAGCAAAATGGACGTGCAATTTGTGGGACCTGGGATCATGTTGAACAATTGGGAAGCTACTCCTTTCCCTATCAGGAAGGAGTCTTGGTAGTTAGCTCAAAATTTCATCATTGCTTTCCCGAAAGTTGTTATTTTACAGTTTTCCCATTCCCCTCATGAAAAGAAAATCACCATGTATCCCGAACATTGTTCACTCTTTTATTAATGAAATGCGGTCTCCCTTTTTCTTCACTTTTGCCTTATTTTTCTTTATTTTTCCTTTTATACAGTTTTGCATGTGTTGATTCCAATGCCATGTCGTGCGTGAAGGATTCTAGACCCAGTTCTGACAATCACGTTACTATACAAGAAATCGAGGAAGATAATGAAATAGAATGTGAGGATGAGGAAGCCCTGGAGGAAATAAGTAAGGACATGAAACAATACGAGGAAAAACCCAAACCGAATCCGAGTGATACGGAATCTGTAAATTTGGGGAGCGAAGATGATGTCCGAGAAACAAAGATTAGTGTGCATTTGGAGGCACCCCTCGGGGATGAATTGATAAGGTTGTTACATGAATTTAAGGACATCTTTGCCTGGTCCTATGATGACATGCCCGGGCTTAGCACAGATCTAGTGGTACACAAGTTGCCTATCTACTCTGAATGCCGGCCGGTAAAACAAAAGCTGAGGAAATTCAAAACGGACATTAGCGTGAAGATAAAAGAAGAGGTGAATAAGCAGTTTGAGGCAAAGGTCATAAGAGTTACCAAATACCCCACCTGGTTGGCAAATGTTGTGCCGGTCCCGAAGAAAGATGGAAAAACCAGAGTGTGTGTAGACTATAGAGACCTCAACAAGGCCAGTCCGAAGGATGACTTCCCATTGCCAAACATTCACATATTGATCGACAATTGCGCCAAGCATGAAATCGGTTCGTTTGTGGACTGTTATGCAGGTTATCACCAGATCCTGATGGACGAAGAAGATGCTGAGAAAACTGCCTTCATTACACCTTGGGGAACGTACTGTTACAGAGTAATGCCGTTTGGATTGAAGAATGCCGGGGCAACTTACATGAGGGCAATGACCACAATGTTTCACGATATGATGCATCGAGAAATTGAAGTATATGTGGACGATGTCATCATAAAGTCCAGAAAACAACTTGATCATGTGAAAGATTTGAGGAAGTTTTTCCAAAGACTCCGGAGGTACAATCTAAAGCTCAATCCGGCGAAGTGTGCTTTTGGAGTACCTTCGGGAAAACTACTGGGGTTTATTGTGAGTCGGCGAGGTATTGAACTGGATCCATCAAAGATCAAGGCTATTCAAAGTCTATCTCCGCCGAAGAACAAGAAGGAGGTCATGAGCTTACTAGGAAGGTTGAATTACATTAGTCGGTTCATTGCTCAATTGACATCAACATGCGAGCCGATCTTCAAGTTGTTGAAGAAAGATGCGGCAGTGAAATGGACCGACGAGTGTCAGGAAGCCTTTGACAAGATCAAGGAATATTTGGCCAATCCTCCGGTGTTAGTACCTCCAGAACCAGGGCGACCTCTGATTTTGTATTTGACGGTGCTAGATAACTCTTTCGGTTGTGTACTGGGTCAACATGATGAGACAGGCAAGAAAGAACAAGCCATATACTACCTCAGCAAAAAGTTTACATCCTACGAGGTGAAGTATACCCAATTGGAGAGAACTTGTTGTGCATTGATTTGGGTAGCTCAGAAGCTAAAGCATTATTTGTCAGCATATACCACGTACTTGATATCACGACTGGATCCTCTGAAGTACATATTTCAGAAGCCTATGCCTACGGGAAGATTGGCCAAATGGCAGATTCTGCTCACAGAATTTGACATTGTCTATGTAACTCGTACGGCAATGAAGGCACAAGCTATTGCGGACCACTTAGCCGAGAATCCGGTGGATGATGAATATGAACCATTGAAAACATATTTTCCGGATGAAGAGGCAATGCTTGTCGAGGAGATGGAGCAAGATGAGAGACCGGGATGGAAAATGTACTTTGACGGAGCCGTCAACAGCAGGGGCGTTGGTATCGGAGCGGTACTCATTTCAAGTACGGGTCAACACTATCCCGTCACAGCTCAGCTTCGATTTTTCTGTACTAACAATATGGCCGAATATGAGGCGTGCATCTTGGGATTAAGGATGGCAATTGACATGGGTATTCAAGAGATTTTGGTCATGGGTGACTCGGATCTCTTGGTACACCAAATTCAAGGGGAATGGGAGACACGAGATTTGAAATTGATACCATATCGGTATTGTTTGCACGAGTTGTCTCAAAGATTCCGGTCTATAGAGTTCAAGCACATCCCAAGAATGCACAATGAGATTGCGGATGCTTTGGCCACATTGTCCTCTATGTTGCATCATCCGGACAAGACATATATAGATCCACTCCAGATCCAAGTCCGAGATCAGAATGCTTATTGCTTCGCTGTGGAAGAAGAGTCAGATGGAGAGCCGTGGTATCATGATATTAGAGAATACTTGAAAGGTGGCAAATACCCGGAGCAAGCCACTGGAGACCAGAAGAGAGCCATCAGGCGTCTAGCCAATGGATTTTTCCTCAGTGGAGGAGTGGTATACAAAAGAACACCAGATCTGGGTTTATTGCGGTGTGTAGATGCACAACAAGCAAATGAAATCATGATTGAAGTACATGCTGGAGTATGCGGACCCCACATGAGCGGATATGTTTTAGCAAAGAAGATTTTGAGAGCTGGGTACTACTGGCTCACTATGGAGCGTGATTGTATCAGGTATGTAAAGAAATGCCATCAATGCCAGGTACATGGGGATCTGATCCATTCTCCGCCTTATGAGTTGCACACAATGTCGGCACCTTGGCCCTTTGTTGCTTGGGGTATGGATGTCATCGGCCCAATAGATCCAGCCGCTTCTAATGGGCACAGGTTCATTCTGGTTGCAATAGATTATTTCACCAAGTGGGTTGAAGCTAAGACATTCAAGGCGGTGACGAAGAAAGCGGTGGTGGATTTTGTGCATGAAAATATTATATGCCGATTTGGAATCCCCAAGGTGATTATCACGGACAATGGAGCCAACTTAAACAGTCATCTCATGGCGGAAGTTTGTGAAAGGTTTAAGATCACACACCGCAATTCCACACCTTACAGGCCAAAGGCGAATGGAGCAGTAGAAGCGGCTAACAAGAATATCAAGAAGATTCTCCGAAAAATGGTGGAGGGATCCAGGCAATGGCATGAAAAGTTACCCTTTGCTCTCATGGGTTACCGCACGACGGTACGTACTTCTATCGGAACCACACCTTATACATTGGTGTACGGAACAGAGGCTGTTATACCCGCAGAAATAGAAATACCGTCATTGCGAATTATAGCCGAATCTGAGATAGATGACGATGAATGGGTAAAGGCCCGATTAGAACAGTTGAATTTGATTGATGAGAAGAGATTGGCCGCAGTCTGCCATGGGCAGTTGTATCAGCGAAGAATGGCTAGAGCATATAATAAGAAGGTACGACCTCGAAAGTTTGAAGTCGGACAACTGGTATTGAGGCGTATCTTACCACATTGGGCCGAGGCAAAAGGCAAGTTTGCGCCGAATTGGCAGGGACCATTTGTGGTATCACGGGTGTTGTCCAATGGAGCATTATATTTAACAGATGTTGAAGGAAAGTGCGTAGAGACTGCTATCAATTCAGATGCGGTCAAAAGATACTATGTATGATTCCTTTTCAATTGTATGTTTTGTATTTTGTTGTGATTTTGGAATTGAAATGACGAAGGCGTTTTATTCTCTATCCAAACACTTTATCCATTGATAACCCCTTTGAGCCTTAATGAATGAATTCTTTCATATCCCTCTCTCGGAATTGCTCTAGTGCAATAAGATCGAAATTGCCAGAATGAAAAATGAAATGATGGAAAAAAATGATGGAAAAATGAAAAAAAATGATGGAAAAATGATGAAAAAAAAATGGGAGAAAAAGACAAAAAAAATCGGGAAAAAGTCAAAAGAAATCCATCTAACTTATGAAGTTGGATGAACTACGTCTGACTTGATCCCGAAAGGGTACGTAGGCAACCTCTCTGAGGTTCAGTCACAATAAAGAAAAAATCCAAAAATTCCCCACATATTGAAACTGGGGCAGGAAGTTATGTTTAATAATTCCGAGAGTTGTAAATATTTTTAACCCTCGTTGAAATTTTGAGCCTTTATATCTTTCTTTCTTAACCCACCCAAAAGCTACGTTACAGTCCAAAGAAAGACCTTCTGATCAATTTTGAAATGATAACAAATACAATGAAGGAGGAGCAAAGCATCGGATAATACCCGTGGTACAGAAAACAAAATACAAAAAGGAAAAATGGAAAAAAAAAATAAAAAATGAGAGAGTCTCATCAGTGAAAACCTTAACCGGCACTGTGAGGCGATTGTGAGGCTGAGAGAAATAAAATGAGAGAGTCTCATCGGTGAAAACCTTAATCGGCACTGTGAGATGATTGTGAGGTTGAGAGAATAAATGAGAGAGTTCTATTGGTGAAAACCTTTCGAGGCACCGTAGAGCGACCATGAGGACTATCAGAAAAGAGAAAAGGCAACAAAAAAGAGTATCGGTTTGGGTCGAAGGCAATTCAGAGTCAGGATAATGATTGGAACGAACTGGGTCAGAGTTTAAATACATGGCATGGTCAGCGGAATCAGCCAGCAAATACCCAGATAAGTTCTATCATCCCTCCAAAATACCCTTACTTTTCTTTCATTTTCTGCATTTCATTGTTTACCTTTTGAGAGCTAACTACCAGCTCCTGATAACGGAAGCTGAAACAACACTGGATCAGAAAGGATAGAAGATTGGGGAAGGGAATAAAGAAGCTTGGCAAACATGGGCCAAAGAGAAAGAAAACAAAACAAAAAATGGAGAAATGAGAAAATACAAAAAGAGTCTGCAAGGGACAAGAAGTCGAAAGTCATGCAACATGAGTAAGCAAAAACAAAGGAAGCAATAAGAAGTGGGGACGGCAGATGCCAGTTGCCAGCAGTTTATATCTAATAAATTTTGTTTCATGCGGGAACAAATTGTCACTAATCACTTTAAAGTGAATGTGACCAATGTGGAAAATTTAAAATACCAAAAAGAGAAAGTCTGCCGAATAAGTGGAGAAATTCACGGGCAAGAGATAAGTTGGTAAAAAGAAAATACCAAAAAGAGGAAGGTAACATCTTTTAAAAGCCACTCCCCAGTCCTCAGGCCGAGGGAATACTTTTCTGCATCGCATTGCATGTTTAATTTCTGTTAGGCGCCCACCTTCAAATACGGGAATACTTTTCTGCATCGCATTGCACGTTTAATTTCTGTTAGGTGCCCACCTTCAAATACGGGAATATTTTTCTGCATCGCATTTCATACATATCTGCATTTTTGTTAGGCGCCCACCTTCTAATACGGGAATATCTTCCGCATTCGCATTGCACGTTTAAATTCTGTTAGGTGCCCACCTTCTAATACGGGAATATTTTCTGCATTTGCATTGCACGTTTAATTTCTGTTAGGCGCCCACCTTCTAATACGGGAATATTTTTCTGCATTCGCATTGCACGTTTAAATTGAGAAAGTCTGCCGAATAAGTGGAGAAATTCACAGGCAAGAGATAAGTTGGTAAAAAGAAAATACCAAAAAGAGAAAGTCTGCCGAATAAGTGGAGAAATTCACAGGCAAGAGATAAGTTGGTAAAAAGAAAATACCAAAAAGAGGAAGGTAACATCTTTTAAAATCCACTCCCCAGTCCTCAGGCTGAGGGGATACTGTTCTGCATTTGCATTTGCACGTTTAATTTCTGTTAGGTGCCCACCTTCTAATACGGGAATATTTTTCTACATTCGCATTGCACGTTTAAATTCTGTTAGGTGCCCACGTTCTAATACGGGAATATTTTTCTGCATCGCATTGCACGTTTAAATTCGGTTAGGTGCCCACCTTCTAATACGGGAATATTTTATGCATCGCATTGCACGTTTAAATTCTGTTAGGTGCCCACCTTCTAATACGGGAATATTTTCTGCATCGCATTGCACGTTTAATTTCTGTTAGGTGCCCACCTTCTAATACGGGAATATTTTTCTGCATCGCATTGCACGTTTAATTTCTGTTAGGTGCCCACCTTCAAATACGGGAATACTTTTCTGCATCGCATTGCACGTTTAAATTCTGTTAGGTGCCCACCTTCTAATACGGGAATATTTTTCTGCATCGCATTGCACGTTTAAATTCAGTTAGGTGCCCACCTTCTAATACGGGAATATTTTTCTACATCGCATTGCACGTTTAAATTCTGTTAGGTGCCCACCTTCAAATACGGGAATATTTTTCTGCATCGCATTGCACGTTTAAATTCCGTTAGGTGCCCACCTTCTAATACGGGAATATTTTTCTGCATCGCATTACACATTTAATTTTTGTTAGGTGCCCACCTTCTAATACGGGAATATTTTTCTGCATCGCATTGCACGTTTAAATTCTGTTAGGTGCCCACATTCTAATACGGGAATATTTTTCTGCATCGCATTGCACGTTTAATTTTTGTTAGGTGCCCGGGTGCCCGCCCGAAGAATGGAATGGCAATTTAATTTCTGTTAGGTGCCCACCATCTAATACGGGAATACTTTTCTGCATTTTGCATTGCACGTTTAATTTACGTTAGGTGCCCACCTTCAAATACGGGAATACTTTTCTGCATTCGCATTGCACGTTAAAAGCCCACACTGGGGCAGAAAAAGAAAAAAAAGGTAGTTTGTTGTTTTGTTTTGAGCAGGTCCAGCTCGAGTCAACAAGAAAAACAAGAAAATCAACAAAAAAGAGAGTCAACAAGAAAAACAAGAAAATCAACAAAAAGAGAGTCAGCATCAAAGAAAATCAACAAAAAAGGGAAGATTCTGCATCACCGGAAAGGGAAGAAGAGCAAAAGCTAGATTAAGAACAATTGTAATTGTAGGATCATAGCTTAGAATAGCTTCTTCATTTTACATTTCCCCCCCCCGGTGTAATAAGGAGTAAGTCGGCGGGTCTCAACAGTGTCAATGCAACAGTGAGTCTGGTAGTTTTTAAAACTGCCAGACCTTCCCGAACTACACTGACCTGATTCCTGTTTAGCCCAGGATATGTAGGCAACCTCTAAAGCGGGGTGCGGTCAAAAGGTTTTCAAAAATGCTTTCACGGAATGTGCCAATGTGCAAAAATCTCTCATTACTGCTCACTTGTCTTTGCACTGAAACTCTTCGTGTTCCCGAGCAAAGAGGGGCATCTGTGAGCACATGATTTTTGCACCGGGCAAACAATTCCAAAATTAAAATAAAAATGTTTTTGAATGCAATTACTTGATTTATTGGAAATTGGCTATACTTTTGTGTTTGAATAAGTGGAAATCAGAAGAAAAAATCTAAAAAAAAGATAATAATAATAGGCTAGGTAATTAATTTGGTAGTTTAATTAGTTAGATTTTAAGTAAAACTAAAAATAGTTTAAGTAGTAGAAATAAGGAAAAATAGCAGAAAAAATTGCAAAAAATACTAGAAAATTAGAGTAAATAGGAAATTAGGATTTATAATTTTTTTCATAAAAGAAAAAGAAAAAAAAAGTATAAAAGAAAATACATAAAAATAGTTTAATATCAAAAAATACAAAAAAATAGTTGGTGAATAATCGCTTTGGGCCAGAGGTATATGAATTGGATGGCCCAATCTGTATTGGCCCAAGGGTCAGGCCTGATCCGCACACAGAGATGCAATCCTGGCCGTCAGTTGTGCTTAATCCGACGGTCGAGATAAATAGCGGGATTATTAGGGTTAATTAATTGATGGGATCAAATCTGAGCCGTCCATTCGAGCTGATCTAATGGTTTTGATTTTAATCCCATTAGTAACAATGCGATGCCGTTTCGTAACGCCTCTCTCAGACCGTTGATCTCTCTCAAACGGATGGTCAGGATTTCATGCGACACTTCGCCTATAAAAGGCTTGTGTCTGAAGACCCCGCTCATTTTTACACACTCCTCAACCCTAGCCGCCCTAAAATCGTCTCCTCTCCTTCTTCATCTTCATCTTCTTCAAGACCAACGGCCATGGCGGCCACCACTCCCACGGTGGTCGCCGGCCCCTTTTACCCTTCCTCTCTTCTTTTCTATCATCTCCATCTTCTTCTCCAATCAAACCCTAGAAAACCCTAAGAACAGACACCTCTCTTCAGAACTCCGGTCACCGGAATCTTCGTCGGTGACCACCAAACAATGAGAAACCATTCGAAACCAATGCCAAAAGAACCCCCTTTCTCTGATCTATCCAACCATACTACCCTCACCCTTCGAATCTTGCCGGAGCTCCTCGAATATCCAAAAAAGTGTCGCCGGAAACCTAACTCCGGCGACCCCCAAACCCAAACTTGTTCAAGACCCGTTCTTTTACCCTTCCAAAACATCCCTCTGCAACTAAAAACCCCAAAAGGTCTCGTCTTTGAGCGTAAAAGAAAACCAGAAAAAGAAAAACAAAAACAAAAAAAAAAGAGAATAAGGAAAAGAAACATGGAAAAGGGGGTTGAAAGAAGACTGGAATAAAAGAAAAGACCGGAAAAGAAAGGAAAAGAGTAAAATGGGAAGCTCAGGGGACCGGCCCTGCAAGCTAAGTCCCTTCCCTCCATATGTGTTTGTTTTTCTTTTTTCTTGTCTGTTCGTTGCATTGCTTTTGTTTCTATGCTGATATCTTTTACCATGATTTTCTGTTCTTAGTCTTTTGGTATGTTTGTTAGTTTTGGGGTTTAATTTGTTCCTCTGTGCTTCTTGTTTGAACTCCTGTTTTGATATCCCTTTCTTGTCTTTGTCTTCTGTTAGCATTAGATTTTTCAATCTCATTGATCTTCGACATCTCCTTTGCATGATTAAGTTTCGACTCTAGTCTTCTTTGTTAGCTTTTAATAGTTTGAATGATTCTTCTTCCCTGATTAGTTATAAGGTTCTTATCTGATTGTTTCTTCTTTTGTTTCACATCTCTTGCATGTTTCTCTAATGATTAGTCATAAGGTTTCTTAGCTTGCTCCTCTTTAGCCGGTTAATGATGAGATTCTGTTATTTGTCTTGTGTTGATCCCATGCTAATTTGTTCTAAGATCAGAGATTTCATCTTTCCCTTGTTATGTTAGTTGTTGAGTTTTGATTCACTGCAAAAAAGCATGACCTTTGTCTTCTGTTTAAAATCAAGTTCAAGTTACTGTGACCACTCTTGTTGCCCTTAGCTTTTAATGATCCATGATAGAAATAGGCTTCTGTTTCATCTTATTCATCTTCATGATATGTTCTGTTAAATCATAAGAGTTACTTTGGGTTCCCTTTCCTTATTCATCTTGTGAATATTGCAGTCTTTGATCTGTTTAGTTGTTAGTCTAGTTTTCTCCTATTGTCATACATGCTTAGTTCTAATATTAGTTTAACTTCATCCTCTTAAGTACTTTGATTGGTCTGTCTTGCTCCTTTTTCACTGTTTCTCCATGTCCTTCTGCTTCTCATTTTCATTGTCATGCACTTGTATTAGATTTAGGCTGGTATTTGGGAAAAGCTTTAGGTTGGTAGGTCTGGTTGATCACCATTCTTAGTCCATTGCCCTCCTGTTTAAAATAAATCATGTTTTTATTCTTTTGTTGACTGGTTTCTGGGAATTTAGTGTCTATGTCCATGAATGCTAAGTGTTTTAGGGTTTTTCAGTATATCATCTAACATGAAATGACTGTGACTTAGCCTAATTGATGTTAATTGACATGTTGCTACATGATTTCAAGTTATGTAAGTTGATTAGTTGAGATTCAACATTATCAAACCCCACTTCTGAATTTTGATTGATTAATGAACAATATTTGGCTTCATGTGGTTATATGTGCAATTATATGTTGAAATGGCTAAGTTTGCAATAGTTTTATGTTAAGTATGAACACTGTTGATGTCTATTATGCTTAGGAAGATTGGTTATAGCTGTTAGTACTAAGTTCCATGAAAGTGGTTAGTTTTGAAATAGGACTAAAACTGAAACTCATAAAAATTAGGCTATAAGTTAAATAATTGGCTTAAGAGGGGTCAACCCTGCAAAGGGTTGACCTATTCTATAAAGCCCTAACACACAGCCCACTTTTAAAAGTGGTTGGTTGTGCAAAAGGGGCTATGTCTGCAAATGCAGACTAGCCCAGGCTCTCTTTAGAGCCCTGAGCATAAAATGGCCAAACCTGCAAATGGTTTTGGGCCCAAATGTTCAATGATTGGCTTTAATAGCCAAAGCTAAGTCTCAACTTGAGACTGGCTAGATTTTAAAGAGTTCTTTTAATAACAAAGCAGGCTATGCCTGCAATTAGCTTAAAATTGTAATAACTTAGTCTTAATTAACTGGAATTAATTAAAAGTGGCTAAAATTGAAATAGTTTCTTAAAAATAAAACTGGCCAGCCCTTAAATACTAATGCCAGGGCTGGCTATTAGTTAAATAGGTTCAAAGGTAGCTGAAATTTGACCTAGATAGACTTAGTAAATCAGCATTGGCCTTGAGGGCATAATTGGGAGCTAAAAAGGTAAAACAGTAATAATTTAGAACTTAAGAGGGTAATGGAGTCATTCATACCCCTGATTTCTGCAATTTTGCAGAGATTTAAGGGTATAATGGTCTCCTAAAAATGGGAAATCTGTAAAAATCTCAAACCCCTAAGGTCATACTAGTAAAAACCCCTAAAAGGAATCTTTAGAACCTTCCAGCACATGCTGGAAGGATTTCTGTTAACAGAAATTGGGGCTAAAGTGTATAATTCATGATTTTAGGAGGGGGAGAGTGGGATTAATCCCATACTTCCTCCCCAAGTCTTCAGCCCTAAAGATAACTATAAATACCTCTAGAAAAGGGCTGAAAAGGGGGTTCCAATTTGAGTAATCTGAAAAATATATCTGGGTTTCAACTTAGGCAGTTCTGAAATATACCTAGGCTGGAATTATAGGATACAATAATTTCAGAGATAAAATAGTAATATATAGCAGTGGGATTTCTGGGGACTCTCGAACAAAAAACTCGTTGGTTTCTTCTGATTTTGCTGGGTTTTGCTGAGGGTTTCTGTTCGTTGCTCTTTGGGCTCATTTGTTTGTTGTCGCTGTGTTATTTGGTTCATTGTTACTTCACTGTTGCATTGTTGCTGGGTCTTTGCTGATTGCTTGCTCCTTTTCCCTTAGAACTCATTGGATTTTCCTTATTCATCCAGGTACTCTTCTCTTCTGAATGATGCTGTATTCATGAATTGATGGAATAAAATGAAGATCCAGATCGAGTTTTATGCTTTTCATATATAGTTTGTAGCTTTAAAATTGCTAGTTTGGACTCGTAATTTGATTATTGTAGCAGTAGATAGTGACTGAAAGGAAAACAGATACTAATGATGTAATAATTTAGTAGTAGTGGTAGTATAGTAGTAGTGGTAATTAGTACCTCACCTAGTTAATTAGGTAAAATCCTTAAAATGAAGTTAAGTAACTATCACATAGGTTTACAATAACAGAAGCTCATATAGAAGTTGATCAATATGCTGGCGTAATTAGCTTATTTTGTCGATATCCAAATGAATTAGAATAGGAAATAATCGGATGAAGTAACGTTAAGGTAAAACGGGTTTTAGGAATATCAAGTAAAGTCTGATTCATATCAGTGTTGGTGGTAGATCATGACTGTGAATTAGTACATAGAAACAAGCAGGTTTAAAAGGAGGTTCACGAATGAGAGTATAATAGATTATCTGCAAATGGGAAATGTGATACCAGAAATAGAAGCAAACAATAAAAATCCAGTGATAAAATCCAATGCAAATTTCACGGTCATTTAGTATAGTAATAATCCGGAAATATAGCAAGTAATTAGACTATAGATTTTACTTCACATAGCTAAATTATTATTGATTTCCTAGTTTAAAAACTTCAGTGTTAATATATGTTAGTTCAACAGAAATAAAAGTGAAAGTAGTCGATTAGTTTAGTTCTCATTAATTAGTGGTTAATCTAGAAATAAAGTTGATCTTTAGACTTCATCCATAATCAAATCGTTTACCCAGAATTAGTATGAACCTCAATTGTTAGTTTAAAGTAGCATGTTAAACTCCATGTATATAGATATTGAACTTAAAGTTAGAACTTTGTGTATTGAATCTCCTCTTTCTGATTAATAAAAATGTTCAAGTTTTACCTCTTAATTATGTGTATTTATCATACTGTGAAATGGTGTTTCTGTTTTGTTAATTCATTCGGTTTGGGTCCAAAACATAACGTGGGCCTGAACTATGGTGTTATTCGACTGGGCTGCCCAAATACAAATCTGAAGGCTGCCTGGGCACATCTGGCATTAAGCTGAAGACCGTTCCAAGACCCAGGCCCAATAACAAAATTCGACGGGCCTGGAATGTTTAAAATCGGCTAAGGCAAAAACAATATAACAAATGTAGTACACACAAAAATAGGATTGAACTTTAATAAATTAAATTGGGACGAGCCTCGCCCGAATAACAAGCGGGGCCCCCATTTAGTAATAAGATGATATAGTAAAATCGAAGAGGCTAATAGCGAATTCCATAGCCTCTCCCAAAGTTAAAAGCCGATATAGACTATCTTAAGGCACGATTTTAATATACCTTCCTATGAACGAGTGTGCACTTGGTGTGACTCAAATCCAAATCTCGGTAAAGCTGAAATACACCAAAAGTCATAGGCGTACTGGTTGCGGTATGACTCGAGGCGTGTTTTCGCGATACCGCAAATTCCTAAAAAATAATATTTAACGTAAAAGCACATTATGTTGTTAAAACCTATAATTGAGTCAAACAAAAGTCAAGAACGACAGTGGAGCGACCGTGCTAAAACCACGGAATCCGGGAATGCCTAACACCTTCTCCCGGGTTAACAGAGTTCCTTATCCGGATCTCTGCTTCGCAGACATTTATAAGAGTCAAAATTCCTCGGATTCGGGATTAACCGGTGACTTGGGACACCATTGTCATTCCCAAGTGGCGACTCTGATTAATCTCTAATAAAATCCCGAACCGATTGTCCTTTAATTGGAAAAACTCCTTCCCTTACGTCATTTTATCCGTTTTCGGGTAATTGAACGTCGGGGTATACCCTACAAGTGTATTTATACGCTTTTAAGTATGTGGGGTAGTAAAAAGGGACTCTCGGTTGCAGTAATTACTTCATTGTTGTTATTTCAGATTTATTCTTACTTATTCCTGCTTATTACTGTTTTGATCATTATGTTATTGTTTTCTCGGTAGGGCCTTGACCTTCCTCGTCACTACTCTATCGAGGTTAGGCTTGGCACTTACTAAGTACCGTCGTGGTGTACTCATGCTACTCTTCTGTACACTTTTGTTGTGCAGATCCATGTACATCAGGACAAGCCCATACTAGGTGATCCGGCAGCACATTTGGAGACCTCGAGGTATGATCTGCTACATCCACGAATCCGGAGGCCTTCCTTCTATTCTGATAGTATTAGTAGATGTTTTTCCCTCCTTTCGTTGTTTTAGATACTCTTGATATATATAGAGCCACAGTTGTATTTCCCTTTTAGTCTGTGTTACCCGTGGGATTCCGGGTCTTGGTGGTATTGTTATACAGTGTGTTTGACGAGTGTATGTGCCAAGCGGCACGGATTACATTCCCATTTATATTGTTTTTTTCCGCTATTTCTTGTTTAATGTTCATAAACTTGTATATTCCGCAACGTGTTAGGCTTACCTAGTCGCGGGGACTGGGTGCCGTCATGACAGGTTCATGATTGGTGAACTAGGGTCGTGACAAGTTGGTATCAGAGCTCTAGGTTCGTAGGAGTCACGGGACACGGACCGGTTACTTAGATTCTCGCTGATCGATACAGAGACGTCTGTATTTATCTACGAGGGGCTATGTAACTGTTTAGGAAACTCTTCAATTCTTTGAATTCCTTATCGTGCGTCTTTTATTCAGTTAGAGACTATATCATATGTTCTTTTGCATCCACTCGTATATTGAAATTGCACACTCGGTATCAAGTATGCGCCGACGGTTCGTGACACTGCAGAGGTATTATAAGGGAGCCAAGAATTTACTCAACCATTATTACCGCATGTCATCCATATCGATAATGCAAGAAAATTGAGAGATCTTCAATTGTGCACATGGGGGTGCACTAGGTTCTGACATTCGGTTGATAAGTACGGTCTTGAGAAGGTTTACTTAACTGCCTAATCATCACAATAATGGTAGAATCGCAAGGTGGATGTAGATCTAAAGATAGTTGGTGGTAATAAATACTATATGGTTCATATGAGATATCTATTTAGAGAAAGATTCAGCCAGCAGAGATACTGGGGGAAATGAGTTTAACTGTCTTAAGAAGGACATGTACCAAACGAATGTCTTCGGCTGTCTTATGATGAAGACGTACAAATGATAAAGGCTATTGCCATGGAATAGTAGGATGTATCTTATGGCTTTGTGCCAAGTGAACGGACTTTTGCCATCAACGATCAAATTATGGGTCATGTGTCATATCAGATTTGGCCTGCACTATATTTAGGTGCTATTCAAAAAGTTCTTTGAAACTTGCGGATAGGCAAGAGTTGAGGCTCGTATGGTATGATGTTGGGACTTTCGATGTTCCTATGTCCATAATAATTCTACATTTCATTATCAGTGGGAAAAACTTCGACAAAGGCTACATGGTGCTTCATAGATGTGTGAGAACCACAGCATGTCTTAAGCTGTCGTTGGTAAACAATGCTCGATGCATGGAGCAGAAAGATGTTTGGTTGTATTAGGATGAGGTCATACCCTATGGTGTTACAGTGCTAATAGAGCACAGGTGGTTATGTTCGTTGGATCAAGTGAATTGCAGTTGAATAAGAGTAAATGACTGAGAGAATGGTTCTAATGTGTTCGAGAGATGTGTAATAGTGGCTTTGAGCTAAATGTGAGAGTCCCACCGCTTACGATTGGGACGCATGGTTAATTTCCTGCGTAAATTCTGTATACTAGCGTGTTAATGGGTTATTGCATCCACGGAAAAGGACCATGTGTGGTAACTGAGGTATGTATTATTGAATGCATGTTATGGTTGGCCTTACTGGCTCATGTTCAAACTTGAGGGAAGATTCATGATTTACGCCTCGTATAGGTGCAGGTTGCGAGGGAAGTGGTTCCGCTGGGGGCTTTATCGAGAGGGTATTCATATGTTATAAAGTTCAGTAGAGTTGGTTGCGTGCTGGGGCAAGTCAGAGCCAGATGGCTCTCAATAGCGGTCCTAGTGAATTTAAGAGGTAAAGTGTGGTGCCTGATAATTCTGAGTCAATAAGTACAGTTGAGGCTCAAGCTTTTGAAGCAACTTATAAGGAAAGGCACAAAAGTTTCTATGGTGTTATGACTTGTGGTGTAGCATTTGAGAGACATGAAAGGGTCGTCGTTTTTGAGACAGCATGGCCTCTTGATTAAGGTTACTCGGGGTGAGTACAGTTGGAATAAGTTAGGCATTGAAGGGAGATATTAACATTTCTAAGGCAATCAAGGATAAACTGGAAGGAAGTAGATTGATTAGCCATAGTTGAGTTGGCATATTGATGTCAATGGTCGGTTCATGCAACGTGATCGAGTTATGCATGTGATTGTGGCGGTGCATTTAAGGCTTGTCGGCCGCAGTGATTGATGGCATTCTTAAGTATTCTTCTGTTAGGGCCTGTTATGAGTAGGCAGACCTCGGAAAGGGTTATGGTGGCTTGGACCACTACTTAGAGATTGGCATATTTGATGGTTATGAGAATTCGCCTGTATGTTGCTATAGTTCTCCTGAAGTGAGTTAAATGGAAAGTCTTATGTGATAAAGTATTAGTCTATTGTCAGTTCTAGAGTTGTGATGGAAATCGTGTCTATCGTATATTGACACGTGAGGTGCAGTGAGTGGTATGGAATTTTAAGTAAGGACCAAGGTCACAATTTGGCCAATGAATGTGATATAAAGAGCTCGAATGAGCAGGAAAGGAGTTTCATTGTTGTGAGTAAGATGGGTATTAACATCAGTATCACTTGAGATCGGTGTTCTGTGAGAAAGGCTTTGCATCCCGGTTAGGGACTCCTGATCGTTTTCAGTGTCAGTGCAGCCGGTGGGTTGAATGTGCAAGCCCGTTTAATTATTCGGAAGATGGTGGGAGCTTGTCCCACAAGAAGATTGTATAGGTGTGACATGTAGTCACTTGATTGGTTAGAAATTTAAACCAAGTATGAGGATTTTGGTGATATCATCCATTTGAGAATTTATGCCTGGAGGGTACTCTGCTTATTGTGTTATAGACCGGTGAAATATTATTGACTTAGCTTGGCACGACCAGGATAGACTTAAGGTCGGTGGATAGATTTAAATGTGAAAGTGAGCCTTGCGTCAGGCCGATTGTGTTTCTCCTAGCAATGCGCCCTTTATGGAGGGATAGTCGCGGTTTTATTTCGCGGTTAGTTAATTCATGTAAAGATATATTGTGCCGTTGAGTTGTGAGACGGTTTGGTAAGTTCCTTATGTGTTGAGGTTCCGCTCAGCGGTGATGTTATATGAGCATGATCACTCTTGAGACTCAGATCATATATCGCACCTCAGTTGTGCTTGAGTTTGTAGCCTATAGTTCTCTATGTTTCCTTGTGACTGATATCATGCACCTTAGTATACTTATGATCGATATTCAATATTTTGATGCGATGAGCTATTCAGCTCGACGTATGGCTCGTTGTGTGAGTTTTATATGTGGGTTGGGTGGCACGCCGCCATGGTTATGTTGTTTGGATCGGGTGGCACGCCGCCATGGTTATATTGTTTGGATCAGGTGGCATGCCGCCATGGGTATACTGTTTGGATCGGGTGGCATGCCACCATGGGTATATTGTTGGTATCGGGTTGCACGTCGCAACAGTGTGATGTTTATTTCAGTGTCCATAATTGCTTTTATGTGTTCTGTTTCCTATTTTTCTGAGGAAGCCCATGTTAGTGTGAGAGTTGAATAGTTCTCTCAAGTGTTCGCCTTCCTTTTGTATCACGTACGAATTAGTGGCCTAATGACACATTGTGTCATCTTGTAGGACTTTTGCTCTTGAGTTAAATGATGCTCAGGATTGAGGAAGTGGTCTTATTGGCATTCGGAATGAAGTCTGTCCCGAAGGAATCTCATCTCTCTTCCAATAGAACAGGATGTGGCTTATAGCCTGAGCAGTTCGTACTGGGTGAGATGAGATTATGTGATTTGGGGTCTGTGCAAACTGATTATATGAAGTATATTATAGAGGAAAGGATCATCCTCTAGTTTAGGACAAGGTAATGGATCCTGTTAGGAGTATAGACCCAATGAATTGTTGATTCGGTAGTTGGTTATGGATATCGGCACATCTCTTCCGTCGTGTCAGTATTGTAAAAGTTGGAACGAGACCTATGTAGATCATGAGGTGCAATGGGAGCATCTGATTCGTTGAATTTTTGGCTACTTTGATCATAAAATATTATCGTGGTCCTGTGGATTTTGTGTTGTAAGGTAAGAATCCAGCAAGGTTATGCAGTCATGTTTGAGGACGGCGTTTGAGGAATATTGAGTGATCTCCTGATGAAAACAAGCCTGACATAGAATTCCGGATGTTGGAATTAGGCTCTAAGACTTAATTGTTTGAACAAGAGGGAATATCTTCAGATTATATCAGGCTAATGTGCTCAGCTGAGTCCTAGATTCAATGGCCCTTTTGATATTTTGAGGCGTGTTGGGGAGGTTGCTTATGAGTTGGCCTTACCTCATAGCCTAGCCGGAATCCATCCCGTATTTCATGTCTCTATGCTCCGGAGATACCATAGTGACCCGTCGCGTGTGTTGGATTTCACTTATGTTCAGCTAGACGAGGATCTAACTTATGTTGAGGAGCCAGTGGCCATTCTACACAGGCAAGTCAGGAAGCTAAGGTCAAAGAACATCGCTTCGGTAAAGGTTCAGTGGCGGGGCCAGCCGGTTGAGGAGGCGACTTGGGAGACCGAGCAGGATATGCGCAGCCAGTACCCTCATCTCTTCACTACTCCAGGTATGTTTTCTATGCTCGTTCGAGGACGAACGAATCTTTTAAGTGTGGGAAGATGTAACGATCCGGCCGGTCATTTTTTAAATTTACGTCCCGATCCCCAATTTAACTGATCCCGTAAGTTCATTTCTACTATTATAGTTTGTCGGGAGGTTCGGTTGTAGAATTTGAAGCATTTTGGGACACTTAGTCCCTAAATAGAAGCCTTATAATTGAAAAATGGCCCGTAGCCGGAACAATGTTAAGACGATCTCGGAATGGAAATCCGATGGTTCCACTAGCTCCGTTAGGTGATTTCGGGGTTGGGAGCGCGTTCGGAATGTATTTTGGAGGTCCGTAGCTCAATTAGGCTTGAAATGCCGAAGTTTGAAATCTTGGCGAATCCGAACGATAGGAGAGATTTTGATCCGGGGGTCGGAATGGAATTACGACAATTTCTATAGCTTTGTTATGTGATTTTGGATATGCTTTCAAATTTGTAGGTCATTCGGACATCGTTTGTTTGGGTTTTTGATTGAATGTTGATTTCGGAAGTTTTGAAGAAATGTAGGCTTGAATCCGTGTGAAAATGGTGATTTTGATGTTTAGGATGGTGTTTTTATGATTGGAACAAGTTCGTATCGTGTTTTGGAGTATGTTGGTGGTTTTCGTTGGGGTCCCGGGGGCCTCGGGATGAATTCGGATCATCAACCGGGCATTTGGAACTTGGAAAAACCTGCAGAAAATTGCAAGTCAGTGCAGCAGGAAATAAGCCTTCGCGTTCGCGTGAAGGCAGTCGCATTCGCGAAGGCCATGCGAGCCAATGTATCGCATTCGCGAGACTGGAGGATGCGTTCGTGTAGTTAAGGTGGGTTGACGCTTCGCGTTCGCGTGACTGCGAGTTGCGAATGCGTAAAAGGAAAGGGGAGAGCTTCGCGTTCGCGTGAGGACCTACGCGTTCTCGTAGAAGAAAAACCCGGTGGCTGAGAGACTGTGCATCGCGAACGCGTGGTGTGGTGTCGCGTTCGCTAAGCGGATGTTGGGCGAGTCATCGCGGACGCGTGATATCCATCGCGAACACATAGGGCATTGGGGTCTAGCAGTGAGTTTAAGTTCAGAACATAACACCCGCGACCCCCATACACAAAAATGTCATTTTTGAGTTCCAAGAGAAGAAATTGACGGGGAATCGCTGGGATATCATCGGAAAATCATTGGGGCTAAGTTTCTTGGCCTTAATTCATTAGTTTATCATGAAATCTGTGATTTATTTCTCTGTTAATGGAGGATTAATGGAGGGTTTTAGCCCTAGGCCTAAATTTTAGAAAATCTTTGATTTGAATGGGCAAACAGAGTCCGATTTCGATAAATTTTATATGCACGGACTCGTGTTGAGATAAGGAACCTGAATATATAACTTTCGTAATTTTTTGAGAAGCGTACCAAAAGTCGGGTTTTGGCAACTTGTGGGTTTTGGTGTATTTTGAATTGTTTTGATTGGGTAATGCCCAATTGGCCTATTTTGATGTGATTCTATTGATTTTTATCAGATACTACACCTGTGGAGGCCGACATTCGCGGCAAGAGAGTTGTCTCTTAGCGGTTTTGTACCGGAGTCGAGGTAAGTGGCTTGTCTAACCTCGTGTGGGGGAACCTTCACCCTTAGGATATTATGTGATATTTGAAAAGCCTTGTACGCGGGGTGACGGGCGTGTACATGCGCTGGTTGTTGTAAATCACTTTACTTGAATTGTCCGATTAGCGATATTCCTGTTCTTAGTAGATTAAATTGTTACATTTACCTGGTATTCACTAGAAAAGCATGACTAGATAAGATTTATCTGTCTATCTGCCAAATTATCTTATTTGAACTTCTTGAAAATTGTTGATACTAGTTTTGGTGAAGTTGTAGTTAAGCATATTATATTTTCTCTGTGCGTCTCTTTATTTGTTGTGTTGGTGGACTGCGGGTTCGATTCCCAGAGATCCCAGGATTGTGGGTTTGATTCTCAGAGACCCGGAGTGGTATTGTTTGTGGATTGTGGGTTCGATTCCCGGAGATCCAAGGGTTGCAGGTTTGATTCCCGGATACACGGAGTTATTGATATATTATTGAGATATGGACTGCGGGTTCGATTCCTGGGGATCCAAGGGCTGCGGGTTCGATTCCTAGAGACCCGGAGTGGTATTGTTTGTGGACTGCGGGTTCGATTCCCGGAGATCCGAGGGCTGCGGGTTTGATTCCCGGAGACCAGGAGTTTATTGATACATTATTGAGACATGGACTGCGGGTTCGATTCCCGAAGATCCTGAGATTATTGAGACGCATCCTGAGGTATTGAGTTAAGGGCTGCGGGTTCGATTCCCGGAGACCCAGAGATACTGTTATTGGAATTGTGGGTTAAATTCCCGTAGCTCCTGGATTGTTGATTATAGAGTGGGACTGTGGGTTCAATTCCCACGGGTCCTGGACTTGCTGATTAAGTTTGTTGAGTTGGTTACTTGTTGTTAGCTTAATTGTATACGGTTGCAGTAATCACTTTATTGTTATTATTTCAGATTCATTATTAATTACACTGCTTATTATTGTTATTATCATTATGTTATTATTTTCTCAGTAGGGCCCTGACCTTCCTCGTCACTACTCTATCGAGGTTAGGCTTGGCACTTACTGAGTACCGCCGTGGTGTACTCATGCTACTCTTCTGCACACTTTTGTTATGCAGATCCAGGTACATCAGGACAGGCCCATACTAGGTGATATCAGCAACACATTTGGAGACCTCGAGGTATGATCTGCCACGCCTGCGGATCCGGAGGCCCTCCTTCTATTCTGATAGTATTATTAGATGTTTTCCCTTATTTCGTTGTTTAGATACTCTTGACATATAGAGCCACAATTGTATTTCTATTTTAGTCTGTGTTACCCGTGGGATTCCGGGTCTTGGTGGTATTGTTATACAGTGTGTTTGACGAGTGTATGTGCCAAGCGGCACGGATTACATTCCCATTTATATCGTTTTTCCTCTATTTCTTGTTTAATGTTCACAAACTTGTATATTCCGCAACGTGTTAGGCTTACCTAGTCGCGGGGACTGGGTGCCGTCATGACAGGTTCAAGATTGGTGAACTAGGGTCGTGACACCTGCACTCCTCCGCGAAGGGGATAAACCGCCCCACCTAGTCTTTAATGTCTAGCACAGACTTGGGCGTACACACCCTTGCTGTAGATATAAAATATAACGAGATGACGAACGACGAACAGGCGTAAAGTAATTTAGCACGAGGGATAACACTTACGTTCGACGTTCCATGCCTCAGGGAATCCAGCATGCTCTGACACCAGATATGAGGTTCGGACAAAGAAACATTTCAGCCAGAACTGGCAATTGGGCTTGTTGTCTGTCTCGATGACCAATCCCTTCGTCCCGTGATTCTTTAACTGAAGCATCGTCCCTCTCATGAACCCGGGACATAACAACTGCATTAAATGGTACACCGTGACATCTAATCCGGCCCTCTCGGCATAAGTCGTCATAATATGACATATCTTCCACGTATAAGGGGTAAGCTGGGCCGGGCATACATTGTAAAACTGGCATAACTCTTCCGCCAATGGATAAATGCGGAGGCCACACCCCATTATAAAGGGATATTCGAAGAAAGCACAGAACCCAACTCTATGTACGTTGGCAAAGTCCCCTTCGGCCGTCTGCATGACGACCGTCTCCGAAATCTGACAAGATACTCGGATTTCATTTAGAAGAGGTTTAGTAAATTTGGACCTTTCCCATGCCGGGGTAGCCCCCTTTGTAGGGAAATCCCTTCGAACGTATAGTTCGCGGGGAAGCAGGTTGTCCACGGAAAGAGGGACGAGAGGTTTGAGGGATTTCTCCCCACCTCCCGAGGGCTGAGGAACCTTAGAAGTGGCCTCACCCTCTTCTGTCCCACGACGACAACTTCCTTTAGCCATTGATTATCTTTCTATCAAATTCAAGGTATACTAACAAGCTACAAAGTCAATACGAAAAGCTGCTAAGTATTGCTATAAGAAAAGATGAATGATAGAAGTGCAAAGAACTTTTTGTAATGATACAAAGAATGGATAATCTTGAAATCTCTCCCTATTTATAGCGGCCCAGTACATGGGATTCGAAGAGGTTAGTATCAGAAAAGGAGGCGGGAAACCGAAACGTCAAATCACCTTTTTGGCCTACCTCGGGAGCAGCTGCAATCATGACGCATGTCGTCAGCAGGGGGTAGGAGCGCAAGGGGAGTTTTTCCAATTTAAGTGACAATGTTCGAAACGGGATTATTCTATTTATTTCAGAGTCGCCACTTGGAATAAATTAAGGTGTCCCAAGTCACCAATTTATTTTAATCCCGAATCGAGGAAATTTCGACTTTCCAAATGAAGTCTGCGAACCAGAAATTCTAAGTAAGGAATTCTGTTGACCCGAGGGAATTCTGTTGACCCGAGGGAAGGTGTTAGGCACCCCCGGATCCCGTGGTTCTAGCACGGTCGCTTCAATTATTCTAAATGGCTAAAATTATCTGATTTTTAAAAAAATGTTTATAAATTGTATGCTCTAATTAAACTTCAAACCGCTCTTTTAATTTGAAACCGGATCCAAAGAAAACAAAAACTAATTACAAACGGACTTGGATTTTTGACAAAAAATAAAAAAAAAATATCCGAATTACTTACTTTGAAACTATGCTGATTAAAGAATACCTTGTAAAAACTAAACTAAAAAAAATCAATTTATTTAACATGATATCTCTTAAAATTATTGTCAGTAAAGAATCATACCAAATGATGTGTTATTTCCTAGCTTTTAACTTATGGCCGGGGTTTGAACGAAAAGATGTGAACTAGTAGGAAAAAAAAATTTGCTAATGGCCCACCTCGAATTCTAGATAAAGAACCTAATTAATTGATTAAAAGGATAAAACAATTACAAATTATTTAAAATACATATTTAAGCTAGCACTAAGCGATTTGGATTTAATGTGACTAGCTTTTACCTAACTAATAAAATGTAATAAAAAAAAAAACTTCTATACAAAGAAAAGAAGTACCTACAAATGATCGAGATCACCGTAGTCTTTCTAAAGATTGGAGGCCCCAAAAGTAACGCCATTCACATGGCTTAAATATACCATTCACATCTTTGAGAATTGTAATTTTTCTCTTTTTACAAATAGAGGCCCATTTGTGAACTCAACTAATTTTCATATATGAAAACTGAACCCACAATATATATATATATATATATATATACTTTCAAGTGTAGAATTAGCTCAAATGAAATCTCATATATATATATATATATATATATATATATATACTTTCAAGTGTAGAATTAGCTCAAATGAAATCTCATCGTTAACTAATAGTATTATACACCCATTTTTAAGCTCAAATGGTGACTTTAACAGGAATCGTCCAATAGGTTTCAGCAATTGTTACAATCAATTATCCATGCAAATGCAAGTAAGAATACAAAGCATCTTCAAACTAACCTGGTTGAACAAGAAGATATCGAACAGATTGGCTAAAACTTAGACTAACTTGACTGAAACTCAGAAGAAGTCTTAGCAACGATGGAAATTAAAATCGAGCCTTCGTTTGATCGAATTTTTAACTAACACTAGTAAATTCGAATGAGCCTCCGACTTTATTAATGACCAAATGTAACAGGACTCAAAGGGCACTCACATAACACAAATTTATCAAAGGTTGCGGTGCAGTTCTATACGCGACAAATATGCACAGGGAAAGCTCATTTATGAAACGATCATTCCTTAGACATGAGAGTAGTTCATTAACATAGAATAACAGCACAGTGTTAACACGAGCATGATCATATTCCAACAGTTGAAACCTTGAACTCTCATGAATAATCACAAACTTCTCTGTTGTTTCCTCAGAAGGAAACAATAACACAATCTGAACTTAGCTACATTTTAGAAATTCATGGTTAACTCAGCTTCACATAATTGAAATTCAAACTTCAATTTCAAATCCAAACAATGGCAAACAACACACTTGAACCAAGCTTTTGGCTACAGAACATCAGGGAAATCTTACATAATTCAAACAGATTTTACTAAAAAATCTCAGCTAGTCGCGAATTGATAAACAACTAAATTCGAACTCACTGATAAAGCTCAAATGACAGCAGCAAATGAATACAAACTCAGACAAATTACTAACATGCTAAAAAAATAGAACAAAATCTGTCCATATCCGAAATTTTCAATGACTAAAGCTTTACTAAGATAACATATGGCAGACTTGTGATAGATTTATATCCAAACCGCAAATACATTAAATCTGGGAGGAGAAAATACCTGGAGTGTGATAGTACAAATGGAGGAAGAAAGATCAGTAACAGCACAATGAGCAGCGACAAAAACAGTAACTAACAGCAACAGTGAGCAGCAAGCAAAAGTTTTGAGCAACAGAAAATCCCAACCAACACAGCAAATCAATGATTGGATGATAACTTAAAACACTTTCAACAAACAAAGACTCTCCAAGAAAATCCGACGGCTTTTCTTTCTCACAATGACTCTGAAAGATATCAAAATAAAACAGAATGCTTCAACTAACTTCACTGTAAGAAACAGAAGATGGAAGCTCTCAATTAAACTCTCAATCTCTATCCTCTCTCTCTGTTTTCCAGTGAATGCCTCTCTGTTTCTTCTTTAGAATTCTCTCAAGTAATTTTAGCTCTCAATGTGTGTGTAGTATACTGCCAGTGTATATCTCTCTATCTGTGAATCTATACTGAGAGTCTGTATTGTCCTCTTTTATAACCTACAAATCCCAACCAACAGCCCTTCCTTTTCAGTTTCAGATCTGTCCAGCACCCATTATTCCCCCTTTTCAAACCTTTTTGAGTTGTATATTCCCTACATGTGTTCTCTGATTTTAAACAACTGACCAAGCACTCAACAAAGTTAAAAATACTCATTATTATCCTCACATTCTCTGATTATTCCACCCTGATTTGTCTAAAGGTGGGATCTATAATTAAACAAATCCTAAAGGTGCAATAGAGATGGAAAACACTGTTGTCCAGCAGGTTTTAATCAACCAGTTCATGTGCAATGCACTCTTTGAATCAGCTTTTGGCTTTCAAACTCTAGACTAAGACAAGCTATATCCAAATTAGTATCTAACTTATAATCCTAATTCAATTCAAATAATGAATTTGGAATCAAATTAACGACTCTAAGTTCTGTTTCCAGGTTCTAACAAACAAACCTACGAAACTACACGACAACATTCGATTAGCCGATTACGACAACCAACAATCAATAACACACAATCGATGAACAAGTTCTCATTTTTAGCCCTTGGCCGAGAGAAACAAAAAAAACATGAAAGAAACAAGAAAGTTATTCGACTTCAATAATCGACTCGAATACACACACTTATCAACAAACAACAATCAATCGATTACGATACGTACAATCGATAACAAAATCTCAAAACAGTGAATCAATGGATCTCGGCCAATGCCGGATTTGTAGCTCTAGTGTTCTAACAAACGAACCTACGAATCTAATCGACAAACTTCAATCAGTCGAATAACAATACGTGTAATCGACAATAAACCAATCGCAAAGGATGCACACTGCATACTCTCGGCCTTCTTTAAAAAAAATGAAAATTTTAGCTATTCGACGAAATATCGAATCGAGTCGAATTCTTATCTTCTAACAACACACTTATAACAAACAAATCAGAGAAACAACAAGTCGACCAAATAAAAGGTCCCAAAAGAAGAAGAATTTGAAGATGTCCGAAGAACATCAATCAAATAAACGAAACTAACGAAAAGTAATTACACCAAATTGACGAATGTAAGTAAATAATAATGGAAAAGAAATACCTTGAAACAAGAAGAATGGGGATTCGGCCGACTTTGAGGCTTTGGCATTCGGGGTCGAAAAGACTTTAATTGAAATGTTTTTTTAAGTAAAAACAATCCAATTAAGGTCTATTAGACCCCAATTCCTTTTGAATTCAAACGAAAATCCCTAATTCGGATTCTAGGGTTCTTGAAATCTTGATTTGGGGTTTGACCAATTCCGGCCGGATTCGACGGGTACAAAGGCTATTTCGGGTGTGAGGGGGGTGAGGTGAATGTATGGTATCAATTTGGGATGATTTGGGATAAATTGGTTTTAAACTCGAATCTTCAATTGAAGATTCGAGAAATTCCGTTTTGATTCGAGATTAACTAAGCACGGGGTTGGAATGAGGAGGTGAAGGGGAAGCTACGGGGTAAAAATGGGGTGGTTTGGACCACGGCCGCCGGCGGAGGCGATTTCCGGCCGGCGGCGTGCGGTGGTAGCGACTGAAGGCGGCGGCTGGTTAAAGAGATAGGGTAAAAATGAAAGAGGGTGAAGGGTTTGGGGTGTTTGGTATGTTAGAAATGAGATAATTAATCTCAGCCGTTAGATCAAAAATCTAACGGCTGTGATCAATTTGTGGGATACAATGGGGCTGGCGGGTTGGACCGGGTTTGGGTATGGACTGGGTAAAAACAAAGAATTGTTATGGGCCTGATTCTTGATTTTAAATTTTGGCCCAATCCGAATTTCAAACAAAGCTTTAATTATTTCCTCCCTCTCAATTAATTTAACTCCTAATTTATAAAAAATAAAAATTCTAACTACACTAAAAAAAAATCAAATCAAATTAACTAATACTAATTATACTAACAATCGTTACATACAATTAAATATCAATTAAACATAAATCACATAATTAAGCATTTAAATGCTAAAATGTAAAAAGATGAATTATTTTTTGTGATTTTCATTTTGTAAGATAAAATTAATTACTCCTAATTTCAAAGTTAGATAAAAATGTAAAACACGACATATTTTGTATATTTTAAAATTTTTTTTTTTTTTTTATTAATTTAAACACATATAATCACGTATATACAAATGCAAACAAATACCAAAATAACACAAAAATTCACAAAAAAAATACACACCATAAAATAGACAATTTTTGTTTTGATTTTGTGGGAGTAGTTCATGTTAGGCAAAAATCACGTGCTCACAGTTGCCCCTCTTTGCGCGGAAACCACGAAGAGTTTTCGTGCAAAGATAAATGAGCAAATACGAGCGATTTTTGCCCGTTTGAATACTCCGTGGGAAGCATTTTGAAAGAGTCTTGACCGAGCCTTTGCTTCAAGAGGCCTCCTACATATCCTGGGCTAAACAGGAATCAGGTCAATGTAGTTCGGGAAGTTTTGGTAGCTGGGACTACCGTGGACTGACACTTTGCTGTTACTGTTGTTGCAGTTGCTGCTTACTGCTCACTGACCTCCTTATTACACCAAAAGGAGAAATTAAAGCTGAACTAGCTATGCTATCAAAACTATGAGTTACAAGATTCCTATCTATGATTCTCTTGAAAACTTGATCTTGAATCTTAGCTGATTTGCTGTAGACCTCGATCCGAATCTTGATGCTCCACAAGCTGTACGTGCTTGTTTATTTCTGTAACATTGAGTGAAACGGAGTCGGCGGAGCTTGTTACTTCAATCACCTTCTGAGCAATCCGCGCCTTTGTTTACTCCAACGTTTGAAATCTTTTCTTTCGGTTCTTTTCTTCTTTTCTTCACTCTGGATTGACGTCCCATTTGTAGGTTATCTCGATCCTTGCGTCTCGAGGTCAAACCTATTTAGACAACAAAACAAACAAACGAACGAAATTTTTCCGCCCCAGTTTTGCTAGGAAAATTTCGTGAGTTAGTTGTGACACAGAAAGTGATTAAAAGACTCTTTGGTATTGGGTAAGAAAGTCATGGTTTCACAAAGGTTCAAACGGCTTTCTGGCCGGGATTTTGTAGAAGAGTTTCACGGCTTTCTGGCCGGAATTCAAACAATATCTAACGATTTTTGGCCGTCGGATCCTCGGTTTTTTGGCCGGGGTAAAAATAAATGGCTCCGCAGTTTTCTGACTGGGAGATCCTCGGTTTTCTGACCGGGGATAAAAGTTTCACGGCTTTCTGGCCGGAATTCAAACAACATCTAACGGTTTTTTGGCCGTCGGATCCTCGGTTTTTTGGCCGGGGTAAAAGTAAATGGCTCCACAGTTTTCTGACTGGGAGATCCTCGGTTTTCTGACCGGGGATAAAAGTTTCACGGCTTTCTGGCCGGAATTCAAACAACATCTAACGGTTTTTTGGCCGTCGGATCCTCGGTTTTTTGGCCGGGGTAAAAGTAAATGGCTCCACAGTTTTCTGACTGGGAGATCCTCGGTTTTCTGACCGGGATAAAAGTTTCACGGCTTTCTGGCCGGAATTCAAACAATATCTAACGGTTTTTTGGTCGTCAGATCCTCGGTTTTTTGGCCGGGGTAAAAGTAAATGGCTCCGCAGTTTTCTGACTGGGAGATCCTCGGTTTTCTGACCGGGATAAAAGTTTCACGGCTTTCTGGCCGGAATTCAAACAATATCTAACGGTTTTTTGGCCGTCAGATCCTCGGTTTTTTGGCCGGGGTTAAAGTAAATGGCTCCACGGTTTTCTGACCGGGAGATCCTCAGTTTTCTGACCGGGGATAAAAGTTTCACGGCTTTCTGGCCGGAATTCAAACAATATCTAACGGTTTTTGGCCGTCAGATCCTCGGTTTTTTGGCCGGGGTAAAAGTAAATGGCTCCACAGTTTTCTGACTGGGAGATCCTCGGTTTTCTGACCGGGATAAAAGTTTCACGGCTTTCTGGCCGGAATTCAAACAATATCTAACGGTTTTTTGGTCGTCAGATCCTCGGTTTTTTGGCCGGGGTAAAAGTAAATGGCTCCGCAGTTTTCTGACTGGGGAGATCCTCGGTTTTCTGACCGGGATAAAAGTTTCACGGCTTTCGGCCGGAATTCAAACAATATCTAACGGTTTTTTGGTCGTCAGGATCCTCGGTTTTTTGGCCGGGGTAAAAGTAAATGGCTCCAACAGTTTTCTGACTGGGAGATCCTCGGTTTTCTGACCGGGATAAAAGTTTCACGGCTTTCCGGCCGGAATTCAAACAATATCTAACGGTTTTTTGGTCGTCGGATCCTCGGTTTTTTGGCCGGGGTTAAAGTAAATGGCTCCGCGGTTTTCTGACGGAGATCCTCGGTTTTCTGACCGGGATAAAAGATTCACGGCTTTCTGGCCGGAATTCAAACAATATCTAACGGTTTTTCGGCCGTCAGACCCTCGGTTTTTTGGCCGGGGTAAAAGTAAATAGCTCCGCAGTTTTCGGACTGGGAGATCCTCGGTTTTCTGACCGGGATAAAAGTTTCACGGCTTTCGGCGGAATTCAAACAATATCTAACGGTTTTTCGGCCGTCGGATCCTCGGTTTTTGGCCGGGGTAAAAGTAAATGGCTCGCAGTTTTTCGGCCGGGAGATCCTCGGTTTTCTGACCGGGATAAAAGTTTCACGGCTTTCGGCCGGAATTCAAACAATATCTAACGGTTTTTTGGTCGTCGGATCCTCGGTTTTTTGGCCGGGGTAAAAGTAAATGGCTCCGCAGTTTTCTGACTGGGGAGATCCTCGGTTTTCTGACCGGGATAAAAGTTTCACGGCTTTCGGCCGGAATTCAAACAATATCTAACGGTTTTTTGGTCGTCAGACCCTCGGTTTTTTGGCCGGGGTTAAAGTAAATGGCTCTGCGATTTTCTAACTGGGTGATCCTCGGTTTTCTGATCGGTGATAGAAGTTTCATGGCTTTCTGGCCGGAATTCAAACAATGTCTAATGGTATTTTAAACAGATATTGGACTGATATGATTTGATTCTCTTTTTCGGAGTTTTCATTTTCTTTTCTTTCATTTTTTTTGGCCTTCTTTTAGGCGTTCTTTTTAACCATCAACAAATGCATAGGATAAACCTCTAAAAAGAAACTTACCTTTTTATGTGTTTTCCTTGTTCCAAAACCATTTCAAAGCTTGCGTATTTCACTTGTTCGAGTTGTACTTTCTTCTTGCACAATTAAACAGACCTGCTTTCAACAAAGAACATTTTATCAGTTGAAAAAGTGGTTGGCTTTGCGGCCTTGGTTATCTTCATTGCTTGATCGTTTCCCCATTTCCATTGAGAAGTTTGCTACCAATTGTCTTTGGGGTGACTTCCTTTCGAACCGACCGGGTTCATTCCCGGAATTCCATGGGGATTTTCCGTGTGGGTTCCATCCTTCTGCCTTATTCCGTCTCTTCTAAGACCTTAGCCTTTGATTTCTGTTTCCTTTCTAAACATCCTTTTCTTTGGAAACAATCGGTCATTATGATCCAATCGTGGATTGTAACAATACACCACCGAGGCTTTTTTTTTTTCTTCTTTACCAGGCGGGGTCCTGTAAACCCGGTCCTGTCATCTTCCTTTGTAATAGTTTCAGAATTAAAATCAAACCGAAAGGGATTCAAAGAAAAGAATGAATCAAAGAATGGAAAAACGTATCAAAGATAGAGGAGTCCCTTTCGGGGGAGAAAAGAAGGACTTATCTGAGGTATACGCTGACTTTAACCAACATGACATGCTCCTCGGACTGGATGCTTGATCGTCACAAAACTCCCATTTTCTTATGAACCAAAACGGGTCTATATTTCCGAGCTAAGGAGCCGTGGCCAGGACCTCTCGTGGTGAAACAAACTTTTCGGTTGATAGCGCCCTTTTGCGGGTTTTCGCCAATCGACCTCTCTCATTTCTCTTCTTACCATCGCCAGATAGCACTCTTTGTGAGTTTTTACCAACAAGCTCTCTCATTTTGTATTCTTTACTTCCATCGTCTTATGGTGCCCGAAGGTTTTCACCAATAAGACTCTCTCATTTTATTTCTTTTCATTCCAGGAAATCTCGAATCGCAACAATGATGTTTTCACAATTTCCAATCGATCTTGAAGGACTTGTACTCGGTTCGGGTAACAAAAATTGTAAACAAAATTACAACTTCGGAACCATCTTGAAGGATCTTAAACCGAATCAACAATATCGTCTGCCCCAGTTTAATCCCATTTTTGGGAAACTGGGATTTTTGGTTTGGTGTGACTGAACCTCAGGGAGAGGTTGCCTACGTATCCTTTCGGAATCAAGTCAGAACGTAGTTCAGGAACTTTGTTTTTGTTTTGTTTTGTTTTTTTTTTTTTTTTTTTTGGTTTGGTTTGGATTCCAAAGAGGGTAGCCAAAGAAAGGTAACCGGCTCAAAGGGTTTACAAAAAGGGTTGGTAGTGTTTGGGTAGCGGGAATAAAAGCCTTCAATCATTTCGACTTGTGAGGACCTCATTGAAGCAAGTTCAGACATAATACCTTTTCACAGCATCTGCATTCACAGCCGTTTCAGGATCTTTTCCTTCCATGTCTCCCAAGTATAATGCTCTTCTTGGCAGTATCTTCCTGATGATGTATGGTCCTTTCCAATTAGGAGCGAATTTTCCTTTCGCTTCCTCATGATGTGGAAGAATGCGTCTTAAGACCAACTGACCTACTTCAAAATTTCTCGGTCGTACTTTCTTGTTGTAAGCACGAGCCATTCTTTGTTGGTACAGTTGTCCATGACAGACCGCAGCCATTCGCTTTTCATCGATCAAAGTTAATTGTTCCAAACGAGTCTTAACCCACTCGCTATCTTCAATCTCTGCTTCAACAATTGTACAAAGCGAAGGAATTTCTACCTCTGCCGGTATCACAGCCTCAGTTCCGTAGACTAGCAAGTATGGAGTTGCTCCCACCGATGTGCGTACTGTAGTACGGTATCCCAGTAAAGCGAACGGTAATTGTTCATGCCATTGTCTAGAACTTTGGATTGTTTTTCTCAAAATCTTCTTAATGTTTTTGTTCGTTGCTTCCACGGCACCGTTGGCTTTGGGCCGATAAGGGGTGGAGTTCCTATGCGTTATTTTGAATTGCTCGCATATTTCTTCCATCAAATGACTGTTCAAATTCGCAGCATTGTCCGTGATGATAGTTGCGGGTATACCAAAACGACAGATAAGATTTGAGTGTACAAAATCCACCACAGCTTTCTTGGTGGCTGATTTGAGAGTGATGGCTTCAACCCATTTCGTGAAGTAATCGATAGCCACTAGTATGAATCGGTGTCCATTCGAGGCTTTCGGCTCAATCGGGCCGATGACATCCATTCCCCAAGCGACAAATGGCCACGGCGCTGACATAGGATGCAGCTCAGTTGGAGGTGCATGAATCAGATCTCCATGTACCTGACATTGATGGCATTTTCGGACAAAACCGAAACAATCTTTCTCCATGGTCATCCAATAATAACCTGCTCGAAGGATTTTCTTGGCTAAGACATAACCATTCATATGAGGCCCGCATACTCCTGCATGTACTTCGTGCATGATTCTTCTTGCTTCTTCGGCATCAACACACCTTAAAAGGTTAAGATCTGGGGTTCTTTTATACATGACCTCGCCGCTCAAAAAGAAACCACCTGCATGTCTCCTAATGGTCCTCTTTTGATCTCCGGTAGCATGTTCTGGGTATTCTTGCGTTTTCAGAAATCTCCTGATATCGTAATACCATGGCTTGACGCTCGATCCTTCTTCGATTGCATTGCAATAACCGTGGCTTTCCCTGATTTGGATTTCTAAGGAATTGACATGGGCGTTGCCCGGATAAGGTAGCATTGAAGCTAAAGTGGCAAGTGCCTCGGCTAGTTCATTGTGACATCGTGGGATATACCTGAACTCTATCGATGCAAATCGCTTGCCAAGAATGTTCACGTGCTGTCGGTAAGGGAGGAGTTTAACGTCTCGAGTTTCCCATTCACCTTGAGATTGTTTGATAATTAGATTTGAATCTCCCATGATCAACAAATCTTCGACGCCCTGATCAATTGCCATGTTCATGCCCATGATACAAGCTTCATACTCAGCCGTATTGTTCGTGCAGAAGAAACGGAGCCTAGCCGTGGCCGGGTAATGCTGACCAGCGGGAGAGATCAAGATTGCCCCAATCCCTACACCTTTAGCGTTTACCGCCCCATCGAAAAACATTTTCCAAGCATGACTGTCTTCCGAAACAACTTCTGTCGTATTTACCTCTTCATCAGGAAAGTAGGTATTCAACGGTTGATACTCTTCGTCGATCGGGTTCTCGGCCAAATGGTCTGCCAATGCTTGGGCCTTCATTGTCGTGCGAGTGACATAGACTATGTCAAACTCAGTGAGCAGGATTTGCCATTTTGCCAATCTTCCGGTGGGCATCGGTTTCTGGAATATATACTTCAAAGGATCCAACCGAGTAATGAGGTGAGTCGTATGGGCTTGGAGGTAGTGTCTCAATTTATGAGCGACCCAAGTTAAAGCACAACACGTTCTTTCCAGCAAAGTGTACTTGACCTCATAACTAGTGAATTTCTTGCTCAGGTAGTAAATCGCATGCTCTTTCTTCTCTGCCGCATCACGTTGTCCGAGAACACAACCAAAAGAGTTTTCCAAGACTGTTAAATACAAGAAAAGAGGTCTCCCCGGCTCTGGCGGGACTAAGACTGGAGGGTTTGACAAATATTCTTTGATCTTGTCAAAAGCTTCTTGGCATTCAGTTGTCCATTTGATTGCAGCGTCTTTCTTCAACAACTTGAATATGGGTTCACATGTGGAAGTCAACTGAGCGATGAACCTACTGATGTAGTTCAGTCGGCCTAGAAGACTCATTACATCTTTCTTTGTTCTGGGGGAGGTAAATCCCGGATGGATTTTATCTTTGTGGGATCTAATTCAATACCTCTTCTACTGACTATGAAACCCAAAAGTTTACCTGACGGGACTCCAAAAGCGCATTTGGCCGGATTCGGTTTCAAATCGTACTTCCGCAACCTCTCAAAGAATTTCCTCAAGTCTCGCACATGATCGCCTTGAGTTCTGGATTTGATGATCACATCGTCCACGTACACCTCTATTTCCTGATGCATCATGTCGTGGAAAATGGCAGTCATAGCTCTCATGTATGTTGCTCCTGCGTTTTTCAAGCCGAATGGCATGACTCGGTAACAGTAAGTCCCCCAAGGTGTGGTGAAAGCAATCTTCTCGGCGTCCTCTTCATCCATCAACACTTGATGATATCCCGCATAACAATCCACAAACGACTGTATCTCATGTTTGGCACAGTTATCAACAAGGATGTGGATGTTCGGTAAAGGAAAGTTATCTTTAGGACTTGCTTTATTCAGATCTCGGTAGTCAACGCATACTCGAGTTTTTCCGTCCTTCTTTGGCACGGGCACAACATTAGCCAACCACGTGGTGTATTGTACCACTCGAATTACCCCTGTTTTCAACTGCTTAGTGATTTCTTCTTTGATTTTATCACTGATGTCAGTCTTGAACTTTCTTTGCTTCTGTTGCACTGGGCGACAGTCAGGGTAGATTGGTAATTTGTGCACCACTAGATCAGCTCCTAATCCCGGCATATCATCGTAAGACCAAGCAAACACGTCTTTAAATTCAAACAAGAGTTGGATTATTGCATCTCGTGTTTTCTCGTCTGTGTGGATGCTTATCTTGGTCTCTCGGACCTCTTCATCAGTTCCCAAATTAAACGGTTCGGTGTCATTCAAGTTTGGCTTAGGTTTATTCTCGAAATGTTCCAATTCTCGATTTATTTCCCTAAAAGCCTCATCTTCATCGTATTCCGGTTCTTGGTTCATTATTTCCAGATTAGGTGGCGTGTTCGGATTTGAGCATGAGTTCCGCAAGAATGTCATGTTATTTAAAGCCGCATTATTAGGACTGAAAAGGAAGAATAAATAACAAAATTAGAAAGAGTGCAAAATGATGAAATATTTATTTCATTTTCTTGGAATTTTCTGAAGACAAACAAAATTACATTGGGAAAACCAAAAATACAAGAAAACAAAGAAAAACATCCAAGCTACGTCATGAAGTAACTTGTGATGAAGGAAAAATGACAGGACAAATCTACCGGAACTCCCACCTGACTGGGAAGGGTGTGGCTTTCCAATTTTGCAATTTAGCTTCAGGGCCCACATACAGCACCTCAGCGGTGCTTGTTCCTTCTCCCGATTGGACCACATTAACATCATAGAGCATTTGCCTCATGGCCCCACATATGTCTTCAATTTCCTCCGCTGTAAAGATCTCGTCTTCTTCTTCTTCACTGTACCTTGGTCGGACAAAAGTTTGGTACGGATGCGGCAAAGGTTGCGGCAGAACCCATCCTTTCTCCTTTCTCTTGTTGGCCCATCTTTCGTCTTCAGGGGTTGGGCGAAAGCCCACTCCGAAAAACTTTTCAGCTACAGGTAAAGTTATCAGCTTCGGCACTCCTTGTAGGGATTTCCCCAAACCTTTTCCTGGCTGGAAGCCATGTTTAATCATTTCTTTCGCCACCATGATGGAGGCATTAGATAAAAAAGGTTGGGGGAGAGGGTTCCCTTCTTCGTGTTGATCTGCCAACACAATCTCGAAAGCTTGATAGACAATGTTTTCGCTTCCCGCTTCCGCTTCCAAGCAAGGTATGGATGGATCTCGATAAATTGATTGCTCATCTTCCCCGTGGACCACGATCTCTTGTCCCTTGTGCTCAAATTTCAACATCTGATGGAGGGTAGAGGGCACAGCTCCGGCCGCATGAATCCATGGTCTCCCTAGAAGAAAATTGTAAGAAGTGTCCATATCCAAGACTTGGAATGTCACTTCGAAGTCCACCGGGCCGATGGTCATAATTACATCAATCTCTCCGACAGTATCTCTTTTCACACCGTCAAAAGCTCGCACACATATATTGTTAGGCCGAATCCTTTCAGCTCCGATTCCTATGCGGCCTAAAGTGGAAAGCGGGCATATGTCTACCCCCGAACCCCCATCAACCATGACCCTCTTCATATAGTAGCCTTCGATTTTGACAGTCAAATGCAAAGCTTTGTTGTGAGCGGCACCCTCCAAAGGCAAATCAGCTTTACTGAAGGAAATCTGATTGATCGCGAAGAATCTTTCTGTCATTCTTTCAAGTTGTTCGGATGAAGTCTCAATAGGCACGTATGCCTCATTCAAGGCTTTTAGCAAAACCTTTTGATGTTCAGGTAGACTTCATTAGAAGGGACAACATCGACACCTGCTCTGGGCATTTACGCAGTTGGTCTATCACCTCATAATCAGGCATTTGCATCTTTTGAAAAAAGACCTCTGCCTCTTCAGCACTTACAGGTTTCTTTGACGGGAAACACCTTTGTGTGGCGTTATTTACCTCCTGTGTGTTTAAGTACTTCTGTCCTAGGACACTCTCAGATGAATTTCCCACAATCTCTTTCCCTTTGCGCGTAACAAGTGTTCGTTGGTAGCTCCAGGGTACTGCGGATGGATCTGTCATTGGTTTTTGTTGCACGCGTGCAATAACCACAGGTTCATCTGGTTTTCGAGCCACATAAGTTCCCTTTGGTACATACATTGATGTTTCTCTCTTTAAATGGAACTTCTTGGGGGCACCTATGGACAATGGTTTTTCCACTCTACCTCGTGGGAGGTAAAGGACTCCGCCCTTCCGAGACGATGCTTTCAATTCAATCGTCTTTTCGGATTTGGTTTCAAGAGCTTCAACCTTTTTCCCCATTTTCTCTTGTTTCGGGGTAGCCTCAGGACGCTTCTCTATGTTGGCGATGGCGATTATCGCTTTCAAAGCTGGGTCAAATTCTTTGTCGTCACAAATCATCCCAATCACCGGTCCGTTGTTGTGGGGCTGGTAATGGGTTGTTTGTCACATTTGGGATGTCTTCATCTGCGAAGACGATCCTCCCTTGATTGATCAATTCTTGCACTGCCTTCTTTAACGTCCAGCAATTGTCAGTACTGTGTCCTTCAACACCTGAATGATATGCACAGTATATCCCCCTCTGGTAGGTAGGAGAGTCTGGATTCTGCCTGTTCTGCGGAACATGCTGCAATAGGTTTTCTTGCCCGAGTTTTGGGAAAAGAGTGGAATACGGCTCCCCAATCGGTGTAAAGCTCGTTTTGGGTTGCTCACGGTGGCGAGCGTTATTTGGCCGTGGATTATACTGGTTTGGGTAAGGAGGTTGGTTTCTCTGGAATGGAGGTGGATTCCTGTTGGCTGGTGGCTGTGGCCGTGCCTGAGGTTGAATGTTCATGATTGCATAGGGTGGAGGCGGAGGAGCATAAGCCATGCCGTGATGTGGATAATAATGTTGGGGGGCCCTGTCGGAGAATACCTGCCTTGAGGTTCGATATCTCCTGTCTTCTACCGCTGCCATAGCAGATTCTTCTTTCTTCTTGCTTCGGGGCATCCCTCCAGACCCGCCTTGAATGGCTTGGGAAGTTGCCCGAATGGCCGCTTGGCTCAAAATTCGCCTTGTTTTCAAGCCATTTTCTACCATTTCTCCGATCTTGATAGCTTCGGCGAAAGGTTTTCCCATCGCCGACATCATATTTTGAAAGTAATCGGGTTCTTGAGCTTGGAGAAAAGTTGTGACCATTTCAATTTCGTCCATGGGGGGTTTCACCCTGGACGCTTGCTCTCGCCACTTGATGGCATATTCTCCGAAGCTTTCTGAGGGCTTCTTTTTTAAGTTCGATAGAGAATTCCTGTCCGGCGCAATATCGATGTTGTATTGGAATTGTTTTACAAAATCTCTGGCCAGATCATCCTAGATGTGCCATCGAGATATGTCTTGATCCATATACCATTCGGATGCTATTCCGACCAAACTTTCTCCGAAGTACGCCATCAACAATTCTTCCTTGCCGCCGGCACCCCTCAATTGATTGCAGTATTTCTTCAAATGAGCGATGGGGTCGCCATGTCCGTCGTACTTTTCGAACTTTGGTGTTTTAAAACCTGATGGCAAATGGACGTGCGGGAACATGCACAGATCGGCGTAAGATACACTCTTCTGTCCACTCGGACCTTGCATGTTCTTAAAGCTTTGTTCCAAACTCCTCATTCTTTTTGCCATCTCCTCCTGCTCGGGGGTCTTTGGATTTTGGCTCGGTAGAAACTCATATCGAGGTGGCTGAGGATATATATTGGCTGCAACCTGGGTATGGTCCCGTGTAAGCGGTGGTGTTGGGAATGTAAAGGATGAGGAGTCGAAGAAAGGAGCATGTGCGGTGGGGTGCGTTGTGACTGGAACTGGCAATTCAACGGACGTTCTTGCAGATGTATCATGTGGTGCTACCCGAGGATGGGATGTGGAGGGTGATTCGGAGAGGTTTGTAGCATTGGAATACCCGAACAGAGTAGGCGGGTAATTGATGGGGGTATTTGTAATACCGCTTGACCTGAGAAGAATTTCAGGGAACCCGGGGACCGGACTCGGGGGCTCTTTCCCGTTGTTCCAATCGTCCAACATCTCGAGCATGCGGCAACGCAGCATTCTATTCTCTTCCAAAGCTGCCGACTCAGTAGCCGGGATGGTTGCCAATGAGCTTTCCTGTGAAACGGGGATGGTTGCTAAAGGCATTTCTGAAGACATGTCGGCACCCTTTTTTGATCTAGTGAAATAGGAATGAGTACTCTCAGGCTGCCGAACTTTTCCTTTGGACCTTGTGAAGTACGAATGTGGTGCCGGATTACCGCAAAGTCAACCACTTTTACTAAAACCTGGATTTCAGCAAACAAACGGTTAGTCTGAAACAACATAACAAATAAGTAATCTCACGTTGGGTGTGATGCACTTATACAGGTGATAATGTTGCTACATGTATTCGTTTGCGATGCGTCATTCCGGTTTGTATTTTCTTTCGCTTTCATCTTTCATCGATCTTCTTTTCTCTTAACTTCTTCCCCCCCCCTTTTTTCATTTTTCATTTTTATTTTTATTTATTTATTTTTTTAGTGATGGTCGAATCTTATGTGGATTGCCTACGTATCATGTCCCCGCATGAATCAGACCGGGCGTAGTTCGGAAACAATAGACATAAGATGAAGTGTTCATGAATTTTATTTCAACAAACTTAAAACTTGAAACACTTGCAAAATACAACAATGGAGAAAAACTTGTAAAAGGACAAACGGACTCTAAAACAAAAGACTCTCCTAAGCATGTTCCAACGCCTCGAATCTTTGCACCCGGGGGGCGCTGTTTGGCCTTGCTGCAGTTCTTGGGGTGAGATCTTTCTGTATACTTCCCAATTCTACCATGACCTGGTGGACACATTCCATGATTGAAGAAAAGAGGGCAGGCCGAGGTACTTGTTCGCAGTTCAAACACTTCATAGTAATGTAGTGCCCGATCTCATTGATCCTGGTTCTGATTATGTCTTTTTCTCTTAGCAGCTGCCCTATGTGCCTGTTCTTTGCCCCTAATACTTGAGAGTTGCCGGAGACATGGTCCAAGAGCCTATCTATTTGTCTTTCCATCCGTGCCATCAAGTTGTGACAACGGTCTCTATCTGCTTTAGCATCCTGGACTTGCTTGAGAGTTCGCTCTTTAAGAGTGTTATTTGCTTTTCTCAAATCAACGATGATCGCATCATAGTCTTTCTCTACTTGTTGTAGACGGAGTGCTTCTTGGTGGGCCGCTCTCTTCCATTTTGTTCGGACTGCAACCAAAGCCGCTTTTGCCTTCTCCAAGTCTTCTTGGTGTTCAAAGGCTTTCCTTTCCAAATCGTTTATCAGCATCTGATCACTCCGACTCCTCCTTGACCTTTCTGCGGCCAATTGCATCTCTTGAATTCGAGTTTGGAGTGCTTCTCTTTCCTGCTCCCAACCGGCCCTTTCCCGATCGAAGTCGGCCTGTTGTATGTCCATGGCTGCTTCCAGGATTCCTTTGTCTTCTTTTAAAGTGTTGATGCAAGATTGGAAATTTTGTGTTGTTTCATGCTCAACCTCCCTAACTCTGGCTTCTATTTCTCTCTCCCAATCGACGGCATACTTCACTGACCTTTCTGACCTTTGCTCTGGTATTGGTTGGTTGTGGAACCATTCAAGATAAGCGAGACTCACTTCTCCCCGTTCCCGATCGGCAACCATTTCATTGATGTCGGAGAGTCGACTACCGAACCACACCTTCTGTGCATAAGTCTCCCTCGGGGTCTCTTCTGTCACAAATTCCCATACAAATGATCGCATATCCTCAATTGGGGCCCTTTTCTGTTCTCTTCCCAACTGCCGCATGACACGTAGCGGGGCATATGGTTGGAAACCCCCTGAAACCCATTAATATGTAGAATGGGCGGTATGTCGACATATGCGTGATTTTGGCGGAAGGGAACCAATAATAATTCCAGGTAAGTTGATCGGCTCTCAAAGAGTTGAGGAGTTCTTGCCAAGTCCTCAAGTCTTCTGGAAGGTTACAACGGGCGGCTCTGTTTGTATGACAGCGAATATAATTCAGCCAATCTGCTTTGAAGTTTATCACAATTGGGTGATGGTAGAGATGCTCTATAAACCACATTTGTAATAAAATATTGCAACCCTCAAAATAATCTTGTCCTTCTTGGCACCGAGTTAAGGCCCGGAAGATGTCTCCTAGTATCATCGGAAGAACAGTGTGTTCCTCGTTACTCTGTAGATATGAGACCACCGCAGCTAAACGGATTCTGATGCGTCCACCACGTTCGGGAAAAACCATGGTTCCCAAAAAGCGATCATGAAAGCATAGATTCTTAAATCTCCCCAGGCGTCATAATTTAGCTGGTTAACAAATTCGACGTTTGAGAATTTCCCAAACCCTTCCTTATCACCAAATCTGTCGTAGAGATAATCTAGTGGCACCCAACCGTTCTCCAGACAACCGAGGGGAACCCGCCGGAGACATAGCTTTTTCAAGAAGTTATTCACACTCATCTGCCTAGGAGCTGCAGGTCTCATCTTGTGCAAATCTCTTCCTAGCCCTGTGAGTCCGCCCAATTCTTCCAAAGTGGGTGTCATTTCACAATCCCGGAATTTGAACACATTGCTTGTTGAGTCCCAAAAACTCACTAAAGCTCTGATCACATTTTTATCCGGTTTTATCATCATGATGTCCGGAAGAAATTTGAGGTGCTTGTGAACTTGATTTCTTTCCCAAGCTGAAAAACTAGTCCACCATTTACGGAGCCGATCCGGGGTTTTGTCCTGGACCATGAACATAGGTGGCATTTCGTCTCTCACCCTTTTCTGGCCGATTCGTTGCGAGGAAGTCATGTTGATCCTAGAAAAGATAAAAAATGGATTTAAGATTTTTTTTTTTCAAAATTTTTATTTTTTATTATTTTTTTATTATATATAAAAAAAAACGAATCTTGTTAATACGGCCTTTCAGCACTTGAAGAAGATTTGAAGGCTGTATAACAGGATACCAGTGTGATGTCTATATTCCGTTTTGCAAAATTAGTCCTCCGGCGCCCCTTTTGAGGCGTTTGGCTATTTTTGCAAAATTTCCTAACTCTCGACAAAAATCCTAATTCTAATATTTTTATTATTGTTTTCCTTAAAAAAAATCAGTATTAGTTGAGCCCGATATGGGTTGCCTACGTATCTCATTTTTGGTGAGAATCAAACTTGCGTAGTTCGAAAATAAAGCACTAAATCATTTTAAGAAAAGAAAACAAACTATTTTTAAACAGCATTTCTAAAACAAATTATTTTCAAAGGAACTAAGAAAATTTATTTGGAAATTTATTTTTGCATTTTTTCAGAAATTTTTTTTTTAAAAGAATTTTTAAAAGAACTAACTATTTTTCGTAAAATTAAGAGAATTTATTTGGAAAATTTTTTGTATTTTTCAGAAATTATTTTCAAAGAACTAACTATTTTCATAAAATTAAGAAAATTTAGTTTGAATTTTTTTTTTTTTTTTTTTTTTTTTTTTTTCAGAATTTATTTTCAAAGAACTAACTATTTTCATAAAATTATTTTAACTATATACCCTGACGTTTTCCACTTCTTCCTCTTTTTAACAAACCGGTCGGCATGTAAGATCGAAACAAATAAATGCACACAAAAAGATGCAACAAGTTGGTCTTTTTGTTTCGGGTACACCTGTCCTAGACAGGCCCAACCCCTGTGTTGAGCCTCCTAAGTCAAATATGCACATGATGCAAATAAACGTTCCTATCGGGGATCCGGCATAAGGTCTTGTTATTCTAAGTCATCATCCTGTCGGAAAAGTGTCTAGACCGGCTTTAACTCGAGCGGACAACTCGAGCCGAAGAGTGTCAGTGCACCGGTAGCATGGCTTTCCGGCTTAATTGACAAAACTCTTCGCCTAAACATGTGTGACTACAAAATCCTTCACCGGGTGCCAAGCACCACAGCTATCTTGAGAAAAACGGGCTATGTCCAGCAAATGCCCGGTATTGTATTTCAAAAGACTCAAAAAAAAAAAAAAATGGGTATCGGCACAATTTATATACAGTTCACAAAATATCAAAGCGGTAAAACAACATTTAGCATATAAAATATAAACATGTAATAAAATTAGATAATAAATAAGCCAAATAAAATAATTATTCAAAGCTCGAATTCTTAAACCCTGAACCGGTAGTTCTGGGTCTGTATCCCCAGCAGAGTCGCCAGAGCTGTCACACCTCCTTTTGGCGCGCCCGCTACCCGGGGGTAGGAGCGCAAGGGGAGTTTTTCCAATTTAAGTGACAATGTTCGAAACGGGATTATTCTATTTATTTCAGAGTCGCCACTTGGAATAAATTAAGGTGTCCCAAGTCACCAGTTTATTTAAGTCCCGAATCGAGGAAATTTCGACTTTCCAAATGAAGTCTGCGAACCGGAAATTCTAAGTAAGGAATTCTGTTGACCCGAGGGAAGGTGTTAGGCACCCCCGGATCCCGTGGTTCTAGCACGGTCGCTTCAATTATTCTAAATGGCTAAAATTATCTGATTTTTAAAAAATGTTTATAAATTGTATGCTCTAATTAAACTTCAAACCGCTCTTTTAATTTGAAACCGGATCCAAAGAAAACAAAAACTAATTACAAACGGACTTGGATTTTTGACAAAAAATAAAAAAAAAATATCCGAATTACTTACTTTGAAACTATGCTGATTAAAGAATACCTTGTAAAAACTAAACTAAAAAAAATCAATTTATTTAACATGATATCTCTTAAAATTATTGTCAGTAAAGAATCATACCAAATGATGTGTTATTTCCTAGCTTTTAACTTATGGCCGGGGTTTGAACGAAAAGATGTGAACTAGTAGGAAAAAAAAATTTGCTAATGGCCCACCTCGAATTCTAGATAAAGAACCTAATTAATTGATTAAAAGGATAAAACAATTACAAATTATTTAAAATACATATTTAAGCTAGCACTAAGCGATTTGGATTTAATGTGACTAGCTTTTACCTAACTAATAAAATGTAATAAAAAAAAAAACTTCTATACAAAGAAAAGAAGTACCTACAAATGATCGAGATCACCGTAGTCTTTCTAAAGATTGGAGGCCCCAAAAGTAACGCCATTCACATGGCTTAAATATACCATTCACATCTTTGAGAATTGTAATTTTTCTCTTTTTACAAATAGAGGCCCATTTGTGAACTCAACTAATTTTCATATATGAAAACTGAACCCACAATATATATATATATATATATATATACTTTCAAGTGTAGAATTAGCTCAAATGAAATCTCATATATATATATATATATATATATATATATATACTTTCAAGTGTAGAATTAGCTCAAATGAAATCTCATCGTTAACTAATAGTATTATACACCCATTTTTAAGCTCAAATGGTGACTTTAACAGGAATCGTCCAATAGGTTTCAGCAATTGTTACAATCAATTATCCATGCAAATGCAAGTAAGAATACAAAGCATCTTCAAACTAACCTGGTTGAACAAGAAGATATCGAACAGATTGGCTAAAACTTAGACTAACTTGACTGAAACTCAGAAGAAGTCTTAGCAACGATGGAAATTAAAATCGAGCCTTCGTTTGATCGAATTTTTAACTAACACTAGTAAATTCGAATGAGCCTCCGACTTTATTAATGACCAAATGTAACAGGACTCAAAGGGCACTCACATAACACAAATTTATCAAAGGTTGCGGTGCAGTTCTATACGCGACAAATATGCACAGGGAAAGCTCATTTATGAAACGATCATTCCTTAGACATGAGAGTAGTTCATTAACATAGAATAACAACACAGTGTTAACACGAGCATGATCATATTCCAACAGTTGAAACCTTGAACTCTCATGAATAATCACAAACTTCTCTGTTGTTTCCTCAGAAGGAAACAATAACACAATCTGAACTTAGCTACATTTTAGAAATTCATGGTTAACTCAGCTTCACATAATTGAAATTCAAACTTCAATTTCAAATCCAAACAATGGCAAACAACACACTTGAACCAAGCTTTTGGCTACAGAACATCAGGGAAATCTTACATAATTCAAACAGATTTTACTAAAAAATCTCAGCTAGTCGCGAATTGATAAACAACTAAATTCGAACTCACTGATAAAGCTCAAATGACAGCAGCAAATGAATACAAACTCAGACAAATTGCTAACATGCTAAAAAATAGAACAAAATCTGTCCATATCCGAAATTTTCAATGACTAAAGCTTTACTAAGATAACATATGGCAGACTTGTGATAGATTTATATCCAAACCGCAAATACATTAAATCTGGGAGGAGAAAATACCTGGAGTGTGATAGTACAAATGGAGGAAGAAAGATCAGTAACAGCACAGTGAGCAGCGACAAAAACAGTAACTAACAGCAACAGTGAGCAACAAGCAAAAGTTTTGAGCAACAGAAAATCCCAACCAACACAGCAAATCAATGATTGGATGATAACTTAAAACACTTTCAACAAACAAAGACTCTCCAAGAAAATCCGACGGCTTTTCTTTCTCACAATGACTCTGAAAGATATCAGAATAAAACAGAATGCTTCAACTAACTTCACTGTAAGAAACAGAAGATGGAAGCTCTCAATTAAACTCTCAATCTCTATCCTCTCTCTCTGTTTTCCAGTGAATGCCTCTCTGTTTCTTCTTTAGAATTCTCTCAAGTAATTTTAGCTCTCAATGTGTGTGTAGTATACTGCCAGTGTATATCTCTCTATCTGTGAATCTATACTGAGAGTCTGTATTGTCCTCTTTTATAACCTACAAATCCCAACCAACAGCCCTTCCTTTTCAGTTTCAGATCTGTCCAGCACCCATTATTCCCCCTTTTCAAACCTTTTTGAGTTGTATATTCCCTACATGTGTTCTCTGATTTTAAACAACTGACCAAGCACTCAACAAAGTTAAAAATACTCATTATTATCCTCACATTCTCTGATTATTCCACCCTGATTTGTCTAAAGGTGGGATCTATAATTAAACAAATCCTAAAGGTGCAATAGAGATGGAAAACACTGCTGTCCAGCAGGTTTTAAACAACCAGTTCATGTGCAATGCACTCTTTGAATCAGCTTTTGGCTTTCAAACTCTAGACTAAGACAAGCTATATCCAAATTAGTATCTAACTTATAATCCTAATTCAATTCAAATAATGAATTTGGAATCAAATTAACGACTCTAAGTTCTGTTTCCAGGTTCTAACAAACAAACCTACGAAACTACACGACAACATTCGATTAGCCGATTACGACAACCAACAATCAATAACACACAATCGATGAACAAGTTCTCATTTTTAGCCCTTGGCCGAGAGAAACAAAAAAAAACATGAAAGAAACAAGAAAGTTATTCGACTTCAATAATCGACTCGAATACACACACTTATCAACAAACAACAATCAATCGATTACGATACGTACAATCGATAACAAAATCTCAAAACAGTGAATCAATGGATCTCGGCCAATGCCGGATTTGTAGCTCTAGTGTTCTAACAAACGAACCTACGAATCTAATCGACAAACTTCAATCAGTCGAATAACAATACGTGTAATCGACAATAAACCAATCGCAAAGGATGCACACTGCATACTCTCGGCCTTCTTTAAAAAAAATGAAAATTTTAGCTATTCGACGAAATATCGAATCGAGTCGAATTCTTATCTTCTAACAACACACTTATAACAAACAAATCAGAGAAACAACAAGTCGACCAAATAAAAGGTCCCAAAAGAAGAAGAATTTGAAGATGTCCGAAGAACATCAATCAAATAAACGAAACTAACGAAAAGTAATTACACCAAATTGACGAATGTAAGTAAATAATAATGGAAAAGAAATACCTTGAAACAAGAAGAATGGGGATTCGGCCGACTTTGAGGCTTTGGCATTCGGGGTCGAAAAGACTTTAATTGAAATGTTTTTTTAAGTAAAAACAATCCAATTAAGGTCTATTAGACCCCAATTCCTTTTGAATTCAAACGAAAATCCCTAATTCGGATTCTAGGGTTCTTGAAATCTTGATTTGGGGTTTGACCAATTCCGGCCGGATTCGACGGGTACAAAGGCTATTTCGGGTGTGAGGGGGGTGAGGTGAATGTATGGTATCAATTTGGGATGATTTGGGATAAATTGGTTTTAAACTCGAATCTTCAATTGAAGATTCGAGAAATTCCGTTTTGATTCGAGATTAACTAAGCACGGGGTTGGAATGAGGAGGTGAAGGGGAAGCTACGGGGTAAAAATGGGGTGGTTTGGACCACGGCCGCCGGCGGAGGCGATTTCCGGCCGGCGGCGTGCGGTGGTAGCGACTGAAGGCGGCGGCTGGTTAAAGAGATAGGGTAAAAATGAAAGAGGGTGAAGGGTTTGGGGTGTTTGGTATGTTAGAAATGAGATAATTAATCTCAGCCGTTAGATCAAAAATCTAACGGCTGTGATCAATTTGTGGGATACAATGGGGCTGGCGGGTTGGACCGGGTTTGGGTATGGACTGGGTAAAAACAAAGAATTGTTATGGGCCTGATTCTTGATTTTAAATTTTGGCCCAATCCGAATTTCAAACAAAGCTTTAATTATTTCCTCCCTCTCAATTAATTTAACTCCTAATTTATAAAAAATAAAAATTCTAACTACACTAAAAAAAAATCAAATCAAATTAACTAATACTAATTATACTAACAATCGTTACATACAATTAAATATCAATTAAACATAAATCACATAATTAAGCATTTAAATGCTAAAATGTAAAAAGATGAATTATTTTTTGTGATTTTCATTTTGTAAGATAAAATTAATTACTCCTAATTTCAAAGTTAGATAAAAAATGTAAACACGACATATTTTGTATTTTGTATTTTTTTAAAATTTTTTTTTTTTATTAATTTAAACACATATAATCACGTATATACAAATGCAAACAAATACCAAAATAACACAAAAAATTCACAAAAAATACACACCATAAAATAGACAATTTTTGTTTTGATTTTGTGGGAGTAATTCATGTTAGGCAAAAATCACGTGCTCACAGCTGCCCCTCTTTGCGCGGAAACCACGAAGAGTTT
>JASVEL010011403.1:5000-95335 GCA_032618575.1 Nicotiana noctiflora | reverse complement strand
TATTGTATAATGTATTATGTATTATGTATGTATAATTATAACTTTAGGAATCATATGAGGAACTAAGTTATGATTATTGCAGATCTGCACGATCTCCTCTGAAGCTTATTACTAGATTCCCTGATCATCCTGAAATTGCTACACTACATGATAACTTTGAGTAAGAATCTCATCTTCAGCTTTTTACTTTTAATGCTTTTAAATATCGAGAAGAGTTAGGCCTGCACCTTGTATTCTGCTAATAGATAATTTGGCTTTCTGTGACATTTACTGCACAGTTTTGTTTTCTTTTTTCCTTTTGAATTCTTGGTCTGCTGTATAGTCAACTATTACTGCGACAATATTATCTCATTGACTTTATGTACACTCTTATTTAAATTGTTCGTAAAGGAGATATGTCGCTTTTGTTTTGATGTTGTCTGCATACTTTGGTCGTACATCTCCTGTTTCATCTGATAATATTTTGTGTTCAGACATGCAGTTCAAACCTATCAGGATTACAAATACTTGGGTACACGTATTCGGGTAGATGGTACTATTGGAGAGTAAGCATTTCTACTGATTGACAATGCTTGGTTGGATGAGATGAGGGCGAGAAGTTTTCTGATCGCATATTTATTTCTTCCATTTCTTTGATGTAGCTACAAATGGATGACATATGGAGAGGCAGGGACTGCTCGGACTGCAATTGGTTCTGGACTTCACTATTATGGATTGCAACCGGTATACCAAATGTGGATCAGTGCACATTCATAAACTACATACATTCTTTTACTAACTAAAAAAGAAATTTCCACACAAAATTTTCCCAAACTTGTTCTTTTTCAAACACTAACTAGAATTTATTGGGGTATGTTAGTCTGATAAACTCAGTATCATGTTTGATTTCTGGACGTTTAACTTTTTCAGTGGGTCAGTTTACTTTTTTTGTCGGTGATTCTATATGACTCATATGACATATCTGTGTGCCTCAATGACTATATAATCATTGACCTTTTCCAATTTCAATGCACCAGGGTGCCCGCGTGGGACTTTATTTCATAAATAGGCCTGAGTGGCTGATTGTAGACCATGCCTGCTCAGCGTATTCATATTCTTCAGTCCCGCTATATGACACTCTTGGTATGTAGGTGGCCTTTCATTAAAGTTTTCTTTGGCTGGTAAGATATATTAAACTTGTTATATTGTTGTCTGTAGGTCCTGATGCTGTTAAATATATTGTCAATCATGCTGATGTACAGGCCATTTTTTGTGTGCCTGGTACCTTGAACACGGTCAGTGAAACTCCTCCCCCTAAGCCGAGTATACCCCTTTAACATATTTCTGAGACATGTTAGTATGAGGCGTTAATGCTAACATTGTTTTGATCAACTTGAGTTCTTAGACACATCAGCAGCATGAATAGAACTGTGGAGGACTCTGTTACGTTACCCATAGTCTACTAATGTTAGTTTGAGAAAAGAACTCCATAATACATTCTCAGTGGCCTGTGCTAAATTTTAACTAAATGAAATGTTTAACGATCAAAGAAGCCCTCATTTATCATTGAGTGCTATGCTTTAACAGTCGATGAAATTCCTCGAGTAGGGTTAATAACCTTTTACTCTTTTAGGACGGTGATACTGGTAGATGACTCAGTTTAAAACTTCATTCTAGTCCTTAGTTCTAGTTCATTGTTATTTAGCTACCTTGACCTCTTCATCCTGTCTGGTGATATTGTTATGTTTCTCTTTTCCTCTGAATTCTGTTTCACAAAGAAAATGCTAGTTCCGTCCTTTTCAAAAGAAAGAGATAGAGAGAGAATAAAGAAAATCCTTATTCCTTGTTGTTCAAGTTTCACATTCTTTTACCTGTGCTCTTCTCCCAGTCTTAGCTAGGTTTTGATCTATAAAGAGATCCTTATAAACTATTTGAGAAGGCTAGTCTAATGCTGGTACTTTATACTAAGTAAGCTTTCTTTCTTTGAGACTATAATCTTTTTTACTAGATACATCTAATTAAATTTTTTATTTTCTGTAATCCTTCTACGTTAATGGTGAAAGTTGTTGAAGTTCTCGCTAATGACATTTCTTTCACGGAATTTGCAGTTGTTGACCTTTTTATCAGAGATTCCTTCTGTACGTTTGATTGTGGTAAGGGCTACTGCTTTTCCTATTTTTGGTTTGCTCATATAATATGTGATGGCAGCTTGTTATATCTTTCATTAATTTGCTTACACTGTCTTTGATGGTGTAGGTAGTAGGTGGGATAGATGAACATCTCCCATCTCTTCCATCTACAACGGGAATGAAGCTCTTATCATATACAAGGCTGCTGAGTCAGGTACTTTAAATGATGCATATATATGTTACTTGGACTATAGCTGTTCCGAATTTGGTGCGTCAACCTGAATTCAGAGGGATAAATTTGGTAGATATACCTCCCTCCTAGTCTTTGTGTCTTACGTTGAGTAGCTAAGAGCATCATTAGTAGCGGGAGAGACACCTTATAAGATGCCATTGAGGTTGTAGATCTTCTCCCTTTTCCTTTTTTTATGGCTAGCAAATTGATTTGCTTCGACTCTACTTTGTGTTACCTAGGATTCCTTCTGTCTTTTATATGCGTGTTTATGAAGAACTGGAAGGGGGGGGGGGGAGAGAGACGGGGGAAGGTAGAGACAGGTCTATCAAGTTTTGAATCTGTTAAAAGTAAAACTTTGTGACCTGGGGATTACCTCTAAGTTGTAACAAAGTTGTAATCAGAGTTTATCTAACCTGTCTAATAAGTTGTATTTTCTCTCTAATGTCATGTTATATTATGGGCATTCTTGCACATCATTAGCTCTCTTTCCTACAACTTAACTATACTGCTGTAGAGACTTTACAATGACTGATCTACGTGTTTTACAATAGGGCCGCAGCAGTATGCAACCCTTTTGCCCTCCCAAGCCTGAAGACATTGCTACCATATGCTATACAAGTGGTACTACGGGTACACCAAAGGTATCACTTCTTCAACTTCAGAATCTGCTAAATAAACCAGTATCTCTAGGGGTTATTTCTCTTGTTAACAAGATTTTATCTGGCCCTCAGTCTCTTATTTTCCTTTTTCTTTGCCCCTCTTGAAAGGGTGTCGTATTATCCCATGCGAACCTGATAGCAAGTGTTGCGGGCATGACCCTTTCCATCAAGTTTTATCCTTCTGACATGTGAGTTTGGCCTAAATATTTTTGTGCTATGTTATGTATATTTGATTTGATCCTGATTTAGTGGTTATGTGAATATTCTTACAGATACATATCCTATCTTCCTCTCGCGCACATCTATGAACGTGCCAACCAAATTACATCAGCATATTATGGTGTTGCTGTTGGCTTCTACCAAGGGGTATACCAGTTAATTGGATATAATGTAGTATTTAGTCTTAGCTTGTTGGTGTGGCCTTGTTTCTTAGACCTCTGATCCCGGATTCATGATCAGCGAGCAAATTGGGTTTATTAAAAGTGGCTTATTTCAATTCACATGTAGCACTTTTTCAAACGCTTTGTAGAGATAAAATTTGGTGCTTTTGGAATCTTTGTTTAGCTCTACACTAATTCATTTTATGAATTATTAACACTAAAAGGGCTCTTATAGACAGCATCTGTTTTACAAAGCATTACTTACTATTACCTTTTCTACTCTGCAGGACAATCTGAAATTGATGGATGATTTGGCGACACTTAGACCTACAATATTTAGCAGTGTTCCTCGTCTGTACAACAGGATATATGCTGGGTAATGTTTATGTGATGTGCTAAAGAGTATATATCTTTGTAGGCAGGTGTCTTAGACTTTGCTGATCTGCTCATTGTAGGATCACAAATGCTGTACAAACTTCTGGCGTTCTGAAGCAGAGACTGTTCAATGCTGCCTACAACTCCAAGAAGCAAGCTGTCATGAATGGTAAGTTGTCTAAAACTTTTTGTCATGCTCCTTAGGTTGCTTTAGATGATTGCGACGGACACTCATCTAGAAATATATATATATATATATTTATACATATATATATGTATGTATATATATAGACACATATATATATGTATGTATATATATAGAAGATAATTGTACATACCCATCTGGGATTTGCAAAAAATACTTTTACTTGCTTTTGTAGCCCACCTTCATGAACTTCTATCTCTTTTATATTCAAATCTCATATTTTCAGGTAGAAAGCCATCACCAATGTGGGATAGATTGGTATTCAACAAAATAAAGGACAAACTGGGGGGGCGAGTTCGTCTTATGACCTCAGGTGCTTCACCATTGTCGCCAGATGTGATGGAGTTCTTGAGGGTGTAAGTTGACCATTATTGCTACTCTAAAGTACTGGAAGATTTTATTCATCATATTGTGACTCTTGTTGATGCTGAGGACTATCAGTCTGAACAAATTCCTTCTTGCAGATGTTTTGGCTGTCTAGTAATGGAAGGGTATGGCATGACTGAGACTTCATGTGTCATAAGCTCAATGGACGATAGTGATCTCTTAACTGGTCATGTTGGTTCACCAAATCCTGCGTGTGGTAAGGTTTTAATTAGTGATGGCAGATAAACATCTTTGCTGTCAAGAGTTATTGTCTCTTGATTTGCTCTTCCTTCCATATTATTCCCTTCTTGAGCTAAATTTTAGGACTGTTTGAGGCATAGAAATGGTTTCCCCTTTCCTCTAGTACATTGTACAGCCCCAGAGTTAATCTAAAGGTTGCTAAAGAAAAAACTTTAAATGACTTCAACTTTTCTTCGACTGCTATTTTCAGAGATAAAACTCGTGGATGTTCCGGAAATGAGTTACACATCAGAAGATCAGCCTCATCCTCGTGGAGAGATTTGTGTTAGAGGTCCTATTATTTTTGAAGGCTATTACAAAGATGAAGTGCAGACGTACATAACCTTTGCACATTGATATGTCATTATTCTTTTTGTGATTGCGACAAGTTTCTCCGAGATAATTTGCCTGACATATTAGTTAACAGGAGGGAGGTAATTGATGAAGACGGGTGGCTGCATACTGGTGATATTGGATTATGGTTACCTGGAGGCCGCTTGAAGATTATTGACAGGTAGAATCTATTTGATATGATTAGGATGGACAAATTCATTTTGAGATACAAACAACAACTTCTCCACCAGGGCCCCATATTTGTGGGCGACTAGGTGGTCGGAAGGAGCTTTCGTTAACCCTTCCATTCCATCAATTAAATCTTATATTAGGTTACATGGTTTTCAATGTTCGTATGCCTCTTGTGATAGTAGAAACATCTATCATACTGAGCCTTGCTTGTCACCAATGGTAGTCTGATCTTTGAATGCTCATTATGAATAGGAAGAAGAATATCTTCAAGTTGGCACAAGGTGAATACATAGCTCCTGAGAAAATTGAGAATGTTTATGCCAAATGCAAATTTGTTGCACAGTGCTTTGTCTATGGTAAGCAGATAATAAACTTTTCGCTTACAGAATCATTAAATGGTGTCTCCTTTGCTCACTGCTGCAACATTGCAGGTGATAGCTTTAATTCCTCTTTAGTAGCAGTGGTTTGTGTAGAGCCAGATGTTTTTAAGGAATGGGCATCATCTGAGGGAATTAAGGTAGCTTTTAATCTTCAACATTTAGCCAATGCATTTTCATTTTGGCAAATGCTTCACTTAAAGCAACTTGTGTGGAGGTCATCATTAAAATTTCGTGTCTCATTGCATTAACCATCATTTTTTTGAACAAGCATTAACCAACATATTTTGAGCATCTTATCATTAACTCTGCACAGAGCACATGAGCTGTGCTTATATTCACACAGGTAGAAAATTACAACTTGCTTCTAGAGCTTCCCATAAAATATACTGGTAATTAAATGTTTGGCCAGCTTTTTTATTCTGATGATGATTTATTTTGATATATTCCTGAATGATTTTCCCTTGGTCAAGTGAATCCAGGAAATTGACACTTAGCTTGCGAAGCACAATAAATATCTAGTCACCTTATCACATAAAACAGTCTAAAGCAAATCTGCCAAGGAAATCACTGGACCCGCATATTGAGCTAAGTCACACCTATAAACTCGAAAGCTGGTGTTTTTATCCATTGTTTGGAAAACTGCTCGCCCCGTGCAACCATAATAGGAACTGCACAATGCAGGGGTAGGGAACAAAACTACTATGAGCGGCCGATATTTACCAAGTTCAGCAGTTAAAACTGAATGTTTTAAGTGATATGACAAATCCATGCACCTCATTAAGATCATATTGGCATACTTCCCCAACAAAAAAAAAAAAAAAAGAGAGCAGACCCCATTAAAGACGAGAGTGAGGTACAACTCGGCCATATCTGTCCACTGCCCTTCTCACTGAGCTGTACGTGGATGTTACCTTAGAAAATGGAATCACAAGCTCTTATTGCATTAACTGTTACTTTAAATTAGACATTAGATATGTTCAATGAAAGAACTTCAAGATTACTTAATACATTAAGTACCACTTATAATGATTACAGATTTTAGATGGAACCAATTTGACTTGTCACTGAAAACGGCCAATCACTAAATATTTCATATTGCTGCAAACCAAATGGTGTGCGATTAAAATTGAAAGTGCTTAGTAGATGCAAGACTTGCATACTCTGGCTTGACATTCTCGGAAAACTTTGAAATGACGGCTCAAGGAGAATTAGCCATACAGTCTGGAACTGATCGAGATTGGAACTGGACAAAGAGATAGGAATGTAACATGTCCCAGCAAACTGTAAACTCAAAATTCAAAAGGCAACATGGTAAAATGATCAGTTATTAACAGTTTTGGACAATTATATAGTGTTTATTTTCATATTTTTTTTAAAAATAAGATGTTATTATACTCTAAAGACAATAAAAATTTATAAATATGAACTAGTAAGACATGTTCAGCATTTAGTTCTATATCATCCGTTTAAGGAGATAACTAGAGTGTAACATAATGTATTCACCAATTGAAGAAGCTGGCTGATTATTTCCCTTGGTTTTAATGTGCTGTCTCCAGTATGAAAGTTTGGGACAACTGTGTAATGATCCAAGAGCGAAGGCTGCAGTTCTTGCTGAGATGGATGCTGTCGGAAGGGAAGCGCAGGTAATGTGTTTGACTTTAGCTTTCTGCTAATTCCTGAGTTTTAGTTTCTTAAGATGAGAAGTGTAAGTTTCAATTGGACTGGAAGTTGATGCTCTCCTTTTATTCTCGACACAGTTGAGAGGTTTCGAATTTGCAAAAGCTGTAACATTGGTTATCGAGCCTTTCACGATCGAAAATGGTCTGCTCACTCCCACATTCAAGGTAATTTCCCTTGCATGTCTCATGTTTTTAAAATCTGAAGCAAATCAAATGATAAAAAGCTATTCTTTTGGTCCATAATGGTGTATTCTTACAATCCCAAATGTCTTTATTAATATACTTTTCATGTTCTGTTCCAATTTTCCAGGTGAAGAGACCGCAGGCAAAGGCTTATTTTGCCAAAGCAATATCTGATATGTATAATGAGATTTCTACATCAGATCCAGCAGCCCAGAAATCGCTATGACCAATGGTAGACGAGAAAGCTTCAGCTGTTCCCTACACTTTCCTTACTCCAAAATAAATACCAAACAAAATGATTATTGTAGAATAGAAAGCTCATAGAGGATTTTTTAAAACTCGAATTATTAGTAGATTTCTTGTTGTAATATGTACAATGTTCAAATAATTTATATTCTGACTCTTCTATATTAGGTAAATTTTCTGAGACATGAATAAGTTTAACCTTGGCCAAAAGTATGGGATGGAACTCTTTCCTCTAACTATTCGTCCTAGTCTTCGTGGCAGAAATAGAAAGAATGACATAAATTACTTTTACCCTAAATGATGAAGGGCCTCTGGCGGCCTGTAGGAGTCGTTCTAATTTTCTTTGTATCATTCCAATCTTATCTGTTGTCCTGAAGGACTACATGATTGTATTAGTTTGTGGACATCTTTCCTCGTAGTTTCTCTGATTGTGGATCCATGTGTAATATGGTAGCATTTGACTCTGCCATTCTCACGCAAAACTATATATAGTGGCTGTGGGTCGAGCTTATGAATGTCTCACATTAAGTGAATAAAATGTCGAATTTGAACAGGCAATCAAGTCTGGACTCAGAAAGGCATTGCAGATATTGTAATGTGCTTGGTTGAAGATGGGCTAATAACAAAAGGTGGTGGAAGTTGACTGCAATTTTATAGTAGGTTGTAATTGCAAAGTACCATGTAGAAGGACACTATCATGTAAAAATAGCTATGTATAGCCAGTTTTCGGACTGATCAATCAAAAATAGTCAGCATTTACTAAGTCAATAAAAAATAGCCACAGTTTTGCTGCAATATAGACCGGTCCAGCATAATATACCGGAGTTTGGTGCACTTGTGTATGAACTCCAGCATATTATGCTGGATTTGTATACTTTGCTGGCTCCAATATAATATACTGAAGATTGGAGCACTGGTGCTCGAAACTCAAGTATATTGACCATTATACTTGTTGGAACTCCATCATAATATGCTGGAGTTCCAGCATATTATCCTGGAATTTCAGTATAATATGTTGGAGTTCAAGTATACTTATGCTAGAACTCCAGCATAATATACTGGAGTATTTTTTGGGTTTTGAACAATGTTTTCGCTCAGATTTATCTTTACATTAAAAGTGACAGAATTTTAATTACTTTTGAAAATTGGGCTATTTTTGAACGACCAGTTATTAAAAATAAATTTGGCTATTTTTAAAAATCTCCCCACTATCGTGGGTTGAAAACAGAAGGTACAGATCGCGGGATCTCTTACATTTCTTACTAGAATGACTGTCTTATGTAACATAATATATACGCTTACAGCATATCGATTTGGCTTAGTCTGGTTTATTCCATGATTCACCGTGTTACCGTTTGAGAAGAAAAAGAAGAAGAAAAACTCCCAAAAAGAAACTTACCGGGTAACAACAATTTGTGTTAGGTGTTTGCCATAACTTTCTTATCATATTTGGTTTTTTTATTTGTCGAAGGAAAATGGTAATATAATTATCTTAATTGGGTTTTTATTCTTGTAGAAGTAAATTACAAATCTCATATTTGGTTAGTCCCTTTAGTTGTAGTAAAATGTTTGGAGTTCTATAAATTGAAGATCAATTTTTTTCATTCAGTAGCATCCACAATGTAGCAATAGGGAGCTTGAGAGTATAAGCGTCAGTGTATCACTTGTGTTTGTCTCTTCGTGAGGTTGTTTGTACTCTCTATTATTACAGTGGATTGCTCCTCTCCGCCGAGAAAATATGACAGTGACCGAACCACGTTAGATATTTGTGTCTGTTTTTGATAGATCTCTTTTGTTATCTGATTATTTATTGTCGTTGAAGTTTTGATTTATTAGCTTCCGCACCACCTAATTTTTTCGGTCAAACAATTTGATCTCTTCTATAATCTTTTTCTGGGGCTAATTAAGTCGAGAGTGAAGCTGGATTTCAGTGCTTCTGGTGTAATAAAGGAGTAAATTTCAAGATTGCTGTTCGGAAAATCATTGCCGGTTTCCAGCATTAGATCATGATTGCCACATAAATCATTTCATCAGAGATGAGCCACTGAAGGCTAAATATATATATAATCGGTAATCATACATCAACAAAATAGATTGACATTCAGAAGGTATATATGATGGATGAGCAGCTTCTTGAAATTGTATTGACATTATAATTGCAAAAACGTATTTCAAAAGCAAACAAGATAGTAGTCAGATGATATACGAAGAATCAAACTCAGTGTATACAAGTGGATAAAGGAAGAATCAATAAGGTGTAGTTTGTATTTGCTAACTAGAGATGACAAAAGAATATAAGGTAAGACTGAAGAGAGTAACAGAAATGGTAGAAACATGAACGAACACGAGATTGATAATGATAGGTAACTATTATATTGTACCGTATTATACTTTAAATATAATATTTATTTTGATTGTTACCTAAATAATTTTTAAATGTTATTTTATTTGACAATATGATATATTCAATAATAAAATCTTTATTAAATTAAAAGGATTTATATAGTCATCCAATAACCTTTTTGTTCTATATTTTTGTTTATTCTATTGTCCAATGCTTAGTATTTTTACATTGTTAGCAGAAATTTTTAGTCCAAATCCACCATATGAAGTTTAGGGAATCATCAAAACATTATTAAAGAGAATTATATATATATATATATATATATATATATATATATATATATATATATATATATATATAATCTTACTTTTTCCCATTTCCTTTTTCTGTAGATTTAAAAGATGATAACCCAACACACTAAGCACCCACTATGATTTCATAATCTAATTAGTTCATAGTATATTTCAATGTAAGAAACACGACTATAAAAAGAGATTAAAGTATATATATATTGTGAATTTACCATATCTTTTGTAAAAAGTTATCTATGCACATGAAGTAAATCGTCTATTGCATTTGACTTTTTCTCGCTTCTTTGTTCTTTTTGCTCTTGAAATATTTTTATTTTAAATTTTATTTTATTATTCTCAATAATATTATCAAATACCTTTCTCTATTAATTTAAAGAGACTTATGTATTTTAAATGCCTATTATGTATTTTAATTTTTTATATTTTCTAATAATATTATTGATGTGACGACCCGGCCTGTCGTACGAGAATTACCACCCTGTTCCCCCTTCATTTATATGTTTCATGTTCCTATATCGGTGTTAGATGAATAAAATATCTATTAAATTAAAAGGACTTATCTTCTTGCTTATCACCTTCTTTCTCTTTCCTCGCATCCTAATATAAGATCAAGACAAGTTGCTCCAGATCATATAGTCATTGAATAACTTTTTTGTTATGTATTTTTCTTTATTATATTATCCAATATTTAGTATAATAATATTGTTAATAGATATTTTTATTAGCATATTACGTTGTTTAATATTTTTATCTGCTACTATATTTTTATAATATAATAGAAGATATATATTTTATTAATCTAGAAATATAATTTTTATTTTAAAATTTATCCTATTGTTCTTAATAATATTATTTGAATTTTAATGAATAAATTCTCTATTAAATTAATGAGACTTATTTGGGCATCAAATAAATTTTTTGTTATGTATTTTTCTGTATTATTGCATTGTTATAGAAACTTTTATTAACATATTACTTTATTTAAATTTTTGTATGCTACTTTCTTTTTATAATATAATAGATGATATATATTTTAGTATTTTATATTATACTCTATTATTATCAATAATATTTTTTAAATAAATAAACTTTTTAGTTTTAAAAGAAAAAAGAATTTAAAAAAAAATTAATTGACACCTTTTTATTTTTGTAATTTTATTTTTTTATTTTAAAATAATTTAAAAACTCCAACTTGAACTGCACTCCAATTTGAATGTAGAGTTTTTTTTAAGTTTCATTTTTATTATAAAATATTTTAGGGATAATTTCACATAAGTACAAGTGAGCTCCCCATTTTTCAATTTTATAGCCCATATTTTAATTTACAACCAATTAGCCCAAAAATAATAGGCTAAGATTCAACATCCAACTCCAATAGGTTCTCAAAATTACCATTTAATTTTTAAAAAGGATTGCTCAAGCTTTTAAGTTAATTTTCGAATTAGTAATTGTGACTCAAATATTAGTTCACCAAACCAAATATATTTGGGTGGTAAAAATTAAATTTTTAACAAGCTTAAATATGTGGGTTTAAATTTTGAATTTGATTTTGTGAAAAATTTGGAGTGAGTGTTATTTAGACTTGTTAGAAATAGTATAATGAGGTTGTATATAAAATTTGGAGTCATTTAATGGAGATTTGGATTAGTTTTGAACAGGAATTGCAACTGAAAATCGTGGAAGAAGTTCGTCTACATACGTTTGTATAAAGGTGTATAATAATGTATAATAGTGTATTTATACACTCATATACACTATTATACAAGATTATACATAATTATACAAAAAACTGACTTCGTCTTCTTCTTTGCGTTTTTTCTGAAATTTAACTCAAATCTTGCTCAAATCTACTCCAAATCACTTCAAATTTAAACTTTGAACTCATTTTGAGGTTTTCAATCAATTGGAACAACACCCAATCCAAACAACTAAGAATTACAAGAAATTCTATTTTCTAAAGCAAAGCTTTGAATGCCCTTTAATGGTGAACTTCTACTCTTTAATTTTTTTATATTACAATCAGGTGATATGGGGAGAGAAGCAGTAATGGCAGATAGCCCCTTGAAGCATATGTAAAAAAAAGTGAGAAGAATAGAGTGAAAATAATAGTTGTGAGAACACAGATTTAACTCTATAGTTTTTAAAAGCAATGGTTGTAAGAACACATATTTTGAATTTGCAAGAGCTAGTGTTTTCAAAAACATGGGCTATTTTTTGTTATGATGTGAAGTCATGTGTATTTTCTTGTAATTCTTTCTATATTTTATTATTTTATAGATATTTAAATTAAAAAATAATAACCAATAATTAATTATTAACTATTTATGTTATGTGACTTGTTTCTAGGCTTCCACTGGCTAAAGGAGAGCCTTTTCCTCTCTTTTTAATAATATAGAGATATTTTATCCGTTATCCTATCTTTTTATATAATAATTCTACCACATACCTTACTTTTTCTTTGTAATATTACGAGTTTATTCTTTATGTTATTAATATATGATATCATGAAATGACGACACACGACACAATCTATTCAGATATTATATACATCAAAGTAATATAATACAAATTGAAATGTACTACTAATTGATATGGCTGACCGGCCTGCCGGATAATATCTTTCTCGTAGTTACCACTTACCAACTCAACCCTTTTAACTTTAGCATATGGCAATTACTAATTGTGCCTTGCGTCGTAAGACCAATATTGTTTCAATTACGTTCTTCCAAAACTGTTAATTAAGATAGCAATTCAAAATTCTTTCGGTTAAATATAATATAATGTACTTTGACTGCTTAAGTAGAAACAAAAAATAATGAAGATAGTTAATGAAATTTTGTTTGCCTAGCTAACCTTTATAAAAGCACAAATTTCACAGCATCATGTACTTATAAACTTTTTCTTCTTCTTCGTCCATATATATATCAGTTTAGAAAAGGTAATTAAGGAGTAGAGATGGTGGAGAAAGGAAATAATAGGAGCCGTGGAAGCTACAGAACGGCGGGGGTGCCTGTATCGACGCTGCTTACCTTCTTCGCACATTTGTTGTTCATGGCAATCACAACTCTGTTGTTGGTCTGGCTGCTTCACTTCAGAGATGGACTTTCTTTCACTTCAACCAACAACCTCAAACTTTTCAATGTAATGATATTGCTTCTCCCTCTAGCTATTATTACATTCCTTCATTTTATGGCGATATTTGACTGGATACGGAATTTAAATAGTAGTAAAATTCTTTGAACTTGTTATCTTGAACACGCAATAACATTTTTGTTCAATTATCATGAATCAGCTGCTCAAATGTACCCTCCTTTGGTCTTTTTCTTGTATTCTTTGTATTAATGATATCAATGATCCTCATGCATGCAGCTTCATCCGTTCTTTATGGTCATTGGATTTGTCCTAATTTCCGGAGAAGGTACAAATTTCTAAAACAATAATGAAAAAAAAAAAAAAAAGAGAAATGTCAAGAATACCTTGATTTCGAACTAAAATATTAATTAATGTGGTTTAATTTGTTTCAGCTATAATGACATTTACCACAATCCCAGCTACAAGGAGGACAAGGAAATACTTTCACATGTTTCTGCATTTCATAGGTCTTGGTTCTAGCATTGTTGGTCTCTTCGCAATTTTCAAGTTTCAACATGATACTGACAAATCTCACCTCCTTACTTTGCATTCCTGGATTGGCATTTCCACCGTTAGCTTATATGCCTTGCTGGTAAGAACACATAAATAACATGCTCAAATATAATACTATCACTGATATTCAATTAGAAAAAGTCTTTGCCGTAACAAAAATAATTTTAATTTTGGACAGTACATTGTTTCCTTCTTGATATTCTTCTTCCCCGGGGCGCAAAACTGGAGAAGGGCAAGATTAGCTCCATGGCATGTTCTCTATGGAATAGCTGTCTTCTTCATGGGAATAGTAAGTGCAGAGACAGGTTTAATTCAGAAATTCATAGCCTTAGGACTTCAAAAGGGCCAAGAAGCACTCATTGTCAATTTCACTGGCTTATTGCTTCTTCTATTTGGGATCTCTGTTGGCCTAGTTGTTCTTCTCCCTGTTTCATATTATTAGTCAAATATACATTATTATTTTTTGTAATTTTCATGAATTTTGTAATAATCTAGGCATCTCTATATTGAGAGGAAAGCTGAATGTGGCTCTAGTGCATTATATTCTATATCGGTATCCCAATTCAATTTAGTTCTCCCAATTTTATGTGCCATATTTGACTGAAATATGAAATTTAAGATGTCAATCTGATTTATGTTGTATTATAAAAGCAAAAGTGCACAAACCGCGCATTTTACGCTAGATTGTAACTGTGCTCTGTAAAGTTTAAAAAAAACAAAAATTGGGTTGAAAACAGAAGAGCACAGATCGGGATTCCATAGATTTCTTATCTAAAATGACTGTTTATGTGACATAATATCAACATTTACGTCTTAAGGGGGAAACAAAACTTACCATGTCACATCAATCTGGTTTGTTATAGTAGTAATCTCTTTAGCTAAAGTTGAGAGTGAAGCTAGATATCACTGCTTTCTGGCGTAACAAATAACTTCTAAGATTACTGTTTTGGAATATCATATAATTGCCGCAATCATTATGAGCCACAAGGCTAAACCTTAAATTGAATAATCATATTGCATATTTACAGATGTCTTTTACAATCCTTAATAATGCTAATTAATTCACAAAGCAAGTGGCACAAGGTTTGAAACTCTGTGGAAAATGGGCCAGCACCTCTACCCGGCTCCACTTATATACCGGACTTTTGTCTGCGTAAGGTTCAAATCTGTGATGTACCCTTAACCCACACATCACGTCAATGCGCTTTTACCACTAAGATCAAAGCCCTGGGGCCTTATATTGTACTACAAAGTTAATTTACCTGTCTATAGTGTATATGAGTAGCTCTAACTCTTAATTATCAAATTATTTATCTCCTAATGTACAACAAATGGTGACACTATCTACAGAGGAATTACAGCTTCGTAAGAGGCTGTGTGTTGTTCCAAAGCCATTGACGTGCAGAGCCATCCAGCAGAGGTGAAACCTGAAGATGATTTCCAGTCAAATAGCAGTCTTAAACATGAAAAAAACAACCATAAAGAAACTGTGTGTGTGGGGGGGGGGGGGGGTGGAGGCAATTCCACTTGGCTTTCCTGGACAAACGAAACAGAATATGCATTATCATTCGCTCGACCAAATCAACCATAGCGCCAAAAGAGCAATTTTTTAACTTTGATAACAAGCCTCATGAATTTTACTACCTCAACCTAGGTCAAAAGACAACACAATAACAGCATATGAGGAATCATATGCCAGCAGCACAGTTAACCTACTACAGTGTAACATATTCTCTTAGTGTGGATTGTAATTCGCAGTTGGTAGTCAAGTAAGGTTCTTGTTCATTCTACACAGAACATACTAAACATCATGGTAACAGAAAGAAGAACAGAAGAAATGGTTGGGATGCTTACCTTCTTCCAAACTTGTAAATGGTAACTATTCAGCCACTCTACTTCAGCAACAGAGAGCAAAGATAAGTCCACCAATTTAGTCTGGATGATAAGAAGCAAAAAGTAGTCATATCACTAGAAATTATAGCAGGAGACATGGAGCATCATATATACACTCCAGAATGAGTTGATTTCGAGATACGATTGACATCAGTGCAGGTCATGGGAACACTAGTGTAAACACTGGAATTCATTTATCAGTTATCTGAAGATACATATGAAGTCTAAATTCGTGACCCAAGCTTATATACATTCATACATTATATGGCATGTCACACCTTATAATATATCAGTCTTTAGGAATGTCACATGCATCGGAAAATATATTCCATAATTTCCTGCACTCTGACGAAGAGTAATAATGACTCACTGGTTCATCTCTGTTGCATCCGTATCTCAATGATAACTTCGTGCTCTTTGAATTAGTTAGTTACCTAAAGCCCGTTCCTAATTTTACACGGTGGACAAGTAGACTACAGCAGAAATAAACAGATTGACCTTGCAACCTGCGTGTGTAATAAAAACTGTACAGCCTAGAATTGCCAAGGCCAATCTCTTTCTGTTTAACAGGGTGAAATTCATTAGTAAAAGAAAGATAGCTTATTATGAGCTACCTTACCTGTATGGGAACAAAAGTAAGCTTTTCAAATCCCAGATATCCTATTCCTCCAAAACGATTTGGTGTATCTACTTCTTTGACGTAAAGAAGATTCTGAATAACAAGAAAGAGTAAAAATCAGATTACATAATAAAAAACAGACGAAACTTTATGACATAAACTGCATTAGGGCAAAGAAATCAGGTATGGAGAGGAAACATGATTACATTGTGAGCCATAGAGAATAATACACTGATGCCTCAAGAACAGCATAACACTCTGACTGAATTCGTTTACAATCAAATCAAGTGAGAATTCATGCAGAGAAGAAGTTCCACATGCCGCTTAAATACTTCACTTTTTACAGGAAAATTCACAACTTTTTGGTGTCATATTCCGCTTTTACCACGATGGAGATTTTAACATCAGAATTTAACGAACTTTCTTCTTCAGCTTTAATAAGGAACTTGACCTGAAATTTTAGTAACCTATGAGCTCTAAAGTTCCTCAGATACTTTTTCAGGTTCCAACAGAAAATAAAGAAGTGTAGTCGCTACTCGCTCGTATGCTTCAACCTATATACCTATGGAGGTTTTAACATCAAAATTTAGCAGCTGATCTACTAGAAGGTGAATACAGAACTTCCCTAAGAGAAAGGGAGAGAGAAGCTTCATTAGGAACCCATTTAATGATTCAAACAATAAAAAAAATTAAAACATACTAGAGATACTCATGAATTAAAAACGAAAAGAAAATAGCTTTCTATTCTTTCTAGGTACGGAATATGGAGAAATGGGGAAAGTACCTCAATTCGAATGCCAAATTGATGGTCTTCATAGTAACCGGGTTCATTGCTGACAATCATTCCTCTCAATAAGGGAGTCATATTTCCAAAGCGGAAACTAATGCTATGTGGGCCTTCATGTACATTTAATGCAGCTCCTACACCATGCCCAGTTCCTAGAGGAAATAACGAGCACGTGTAAAGGAAATACTTTAAGTTATTATAACCTCCTAATACTATAAGAACACAGAACTTTGAGCACACTTACCATGCCGGTAATCAAGGCCAACCTTCCATAGGGAAGACCGTGCAAATGCATCCAACACGAAACCAGGGGTATTCTCAGGGAAAACTGCTTGGTCAAGTGCTATGTGACCCTGAAAATGTTTTTATCAACTACAACCTACCTAAACAATTATAGAAGCTCTTATCTAGCAATGCAACAAAATGGGGTACCCGTACCACAGAATACCAAGAATACAACCTCAAGATCATGTGCTTCAAAGGGTAACATTTGAAATGGAGACTTGAAAGGAATGTCATTGATGAGTTGATTTTATATGGACAAAATCAATTACCTAAGTTACCTAAGTTTTTGAGGAACTTAATAGGTTCCTTTCACTGTTTTACTACATTAGTTTATTGGTTACTCATAATTCAACCTTATGCGCGGGGGAGTCAGAAACTATTGTATCTATTTTTGAAACGGCACCCAACTTGATTCCACAATAATGTTTGCTTATGAAATCTTTATATTGTTAAATCTGCCAATGAGGGAAGAAAAGAACTTCTGTGAAATATGCTATAAACAAGATGGATTTTAACTCTATTTCAAGAATATGCTGGAAATTATCCATAAAGAGTTGAACGAGAAAATTGGTTATATCATAGCTCATGAAGTCTAGTTTCCAACAAATGACACGGTTCAACATTAGACACTCCTGCCGGAAGACATGGTCAAAATACCCAAACATGCGCAAAGCTGAAGGAAGTCCGTATTGGCGTCCATCAGAAGAGATTTTTCAGCAAAAATTTACAACTATGGCACCTATGCACCAGCTGAAAAGTTTCTGGTTTACAAAATGTCCTTTCGCAAAAACTGTAAATAGAACAAAGTTAGGGCATAAGAAGGAGACGCTGCACCCCCCGAGAGAAAGCATTAGGCTGTTAGTTTGTTTTTACTTGCTCCCATCTTCCAACTTTTTGGATGTAACCACAGCACTTTCTTGGTGCTGCTTTTGATGTCAATACTAACCAATTTTGAAAGGAAGAAGAAGAGGAGAAAGCATTAGGCAGCTCCAATTTAGGTTCTCATCCCTTTATTTTCTTAATGTTTTATAATTAGATGCTTGAAATGTAAGTCTTCCGATCATCATTAAACAAGCTCACGTTCCCTATTAGCAAGGATTTAAATTGAAGTATAATCCAATTCCAGAAAAACTCTACCATATTCCCGTCGTAAGAATAACATATGCACCATTGCTGACAGAAAGGTATAGTTTACCTGTAGTACTCGAGTGAAACATTCTCTTTCTCTAGCAGATGGTTCACCGAAATGCACTGTCCTAGTAATGTCAGTCGTTCCATCAATATATTGGCCTCCACTGTCTAAAAGGAAGAGTTCCTTCCCATCCACAATGCTACAACTCTCTGGTTCTGGCTTGTAATGAATTATAGCACCATTGGCACCCGAACCTACATATAAATTTAGTAGTTATGCAAATTATTGTAAAGAATACCAGCATGTAAAACTTCTGCACCTAACTAGCCTGTCACTGATCATTTTATGGTGATTCAGACATTCTTCTTATAATAACTCAAAATAAGTGGTCTCAAATTTTAGTGCACATACTTCCATCAAGGAAAATTGAAAATCACTCTTATCACAGAAAACTTCCAAAAATCTGAAAAAAAGTTAAAAAAGAATTATACATTCTTTACAAACTATCCAAGTAGCATCTACGGGGATATTTATCTGATGGCCATCGGGCTCTGGATATGAAGACATGGCTATGAACATAGTGGGATCCATAAAGATTTTTCATTAGTAGGATGAGATGAATATTACGGACAACAAAACACTAGTGGGCCATTTGAACAAACGGTATCGAGCGAAAAGAGAAAGAAAAACCACCATCAGAATTGTGTGGGTGAAATAGATCCAAGATGAGTATTGTATTAAAATATTTAAGATCTTCTATTGTAAAAAACCCCCAACATTATAAAAAGGACAATGCAAAGTGACCCATACAAATACCTGCCGTTTCATCCCAAAGTCATCAACTGTTCCCTTTGTTCAACATTGAAAACAGTACAAAATTTCTTTTTATCCACCATGAAAACAATATCATTCTCCTCAAAAGGGAAATATCAATACAGCATACAGCCAAAAGTTTTATTGGAATCACTTCTCTTCTTTCCAAAACAGGGTTTTCCTATATTCTATTCCTTAGAAGCACAAAAGTCCATATATGGCCCACCATCTTTTTTTTTTTTTAAAAGATAACATAGTTGTATATTGATATAAGACTTCACTAAAATTGTGAAGTCCCCCATAATTACCAAAAAAAAGGATGCCCTAGCAAAAATTAGGCACTCCTAGTCCTCCTCCTTCTTGTAAGGACTCTAAAACATCTAAAATGGATTCATGATCCTCCAAAAGCTGACCTTTACACCAAAAATAAAAAAGAGCTTGACATTTCATCTTAATCTTCTGAATGCTACTAGACTTCTCTTCAAAGCATCTTTGATTCCTTTCTTCCCAAACTGTCCACCATATGCATGGTGGCTCCATCTCTCTCTTTCTCTACAAGGTGTCCCCATTTTACTCCAGCTTGCCAGAATATCAAGAACTCTTCCTGGCATTGCCCATTGAATTCCCCTCAGCTTGCCCCCCATCTTTTCCCAGCCAATACTAATGCTTTAGATTTTTTAAATTATTAGCTTGGGACGAAGGGAGTACAAATAATTCCTTCTGTCTTTGACCATTCAAAAATACATTAAGATCACCTAAAGTTTCGTGAAAGCTCTTCAATTATAAAAAGCTTAGGCACAAGAGGGAAGACCAAAATATATGCTCCCTCCGTTACATATTAGAAGAGGTAGTTTGACTCAGCAACGGAGTTTAAAAACAAAAAAAAAGACTTTTGAAACTTGTGTGGTCTTAAAGCTTACGGGGTAAAAAGTTTGTGGGGCCATGATATTTGTGTGGCTATAAAAGCTTCTCATTAAGGGTAAATGGGTAAAATGAAAGAGTTTAAAGTTGAGTTATTTCCAAATTTAGAAATGTGTCATATGTTTTGGAACAGACTAAAATGGAAAGTACCTCATCTAATATGAAACAAAGGGAGTATTTTTTTGAGAAGAAAGTAAGGAGACCTATATGTGTAGAACGTAGGATTACTCTCCAATCGAAAGCGTCAAAAAAATATGGATACCAAAAGCCGAAGTAACAAAATTTTATCTCCTCCAGATCTAAAACATTCTTATGTTCATAAAACTATGGTAGAAACTGAACTGGAAGAAATATAGGTAAGCATGGAATATAATTTTGATATATATATATATTCTGATCTTTCTTCACTCAAGAAGAAGCTGCTATTATTATCCAATATAAAGTCCACAAAGACAAACACTAGATTTCACTATATATAAGTTCCGTAATTAAGCTCAATCATGATAATAGAAACCAATATACCACTTATGGTGTCGAAGCTTGTATCAAGAAAGCCATCTTGGTGAGATCGAAACTCAAGAAGTTTATCTGCAACTTCTACCTCTGTCAGAGCGACATTCCTTTGGATTTCATCCTCCAGCCAAGCCCAAAATTGAGCTAACGCAGCCGCATCCCTACATCAAATGATACATATTGATTATCCATTAAAGTATTACTAACCCATGCATACCTGAATAAGACATAGGAATCCGTCAAAGCAAACATAATGCTTTACCATAAAAGGCCAAATACAGAATGAATTATATAAAGCTATGCAACAATCACTCGCAGAGCAAAAAAAAAAAAAAGAAGACGCAGTTATGGCTTTCCATGGAATAGAAGAAATTGATCCAAAGTTATCTAGACATTACTATTGTGATTATTTGTTTACCACCAAAACTTTCATGTAGATTACAACAACACTTCAACAAATTTCACTACGAAAATGGATATGGAGGTTTGACACGGAGGAGCTATCTATCTGGAGGTCACTTCGGACAAAACCTGAAAGCAAGGGAGGATGGAAAACAGAAAATATAAGACTACCTCATGGGGGAGGTTTGTGGAAGGCATAATGAAAGTATTGGTGGACTTCTGTGCCAGCAACATCACTTATAGAGTGCGAAGTGGTGAAATAGTATGCTTTCGAAAACATAGATCGTAAGACAATAGGCAGTAGCTATTTAGCATTGACATATGCTTAAAGGGTTGGATTGGATTTTAAATTACCTTAGATGGCAGTTACGCATCCCTTCTAACTCAGCATCATTTTTTACAGCTTTACGCAGAGATACAGGAGAACTCCTATACACTGCACATGGTCCTCCAGATTGACCATTGGAATCAAGGTTGGCAGTCTTCTTCCTCCTGCTTTTAGTTGCAGAATTCCAAGGATATTTGTAACAAGCTGATTCATATGCATTTAAAATAGCAGCATTGACTGATGAAGTGTCCAGCCAAAGGTTTGCCCCTTTTGCTGCCAAGCTGAAAAGGGAAATTCTGGAGTCAAATTTTATCATGAAGAAACTCTCTCCAAAAGCACACATATTACTAATGATTTGGTTGTTGAAGAGTTTCTTCTATTAGAACAAGGACCAACATAATTGCAGCATGCAAAATATCTCCATTAGCATTTTAGTTTAGGATGCTGCTTGTAGAGTTGAACACTCAAATACTGAGATTAATATATATGCAAGCCTCTCTAGGGCTGCAGTTCTCCCTGCAATTGTTCTTGCCAGAATGATACCAAAAACGAGTCATAGAACTGTTGACGAGAAGACAAATTTTGCAATTCAAAAAAAAAAAAAACAGAAAACAAAGCACAGAATCCTAATGCTTCAAAGTCACCTTTCAATTTCAGAGAGAATGGATTCATATGCTCTCAATTCAATGCCAGCATTTGTCAAGTGCTCCATAACTTCAGGTGTTACTTTAGTATCATCGACGAACAATTTTGCTCCGTCTATCTCCACAACTAAGTATGCATACATGACTGGTGAACGTGGGATATCATTACCTCTCTGGAGACACAAGTAAATAACTAAACAAATAAGCAGCTTACATAAGAAAAGACACAACTGAAAGAAATTTAAGTCATCATTCAACTGCAAGCCAAAGCATGCTAAGACACATGCTGTGCATCATTGAAATCTTGATATATGCCTTCCAATGTTATAAATATCCTTGAGGACTAGATACTAGAACCACTATTGGAAATTTAACAATTAATGTTCTTTGAAGACAGAAAATTAATAGCCATTAGAATTACAACGAATCCACTAACTAACCATTTATAGGGCAATCAAAATTAAATTTTCCACTAAATCCATATTTCTATGCTAATCTCATCTTTTGAAAGGATTAATCAGTGTGCAGGCAAAAATCAAAAGATCTTGAATGCCGAAGTTGGGTGCACCAATCAAATCATATCTTTTTTCTTTTGATGAACAATCAAACTACATCTATGTCGTCACTTAAAATATTTTTACGTGCTAGCATATAATATACATAATCACCGGAATTTCTCATAAGGTGAATACTGCCAAAGATAATCTTGAAAAAAGCTTCTTTTTTTTTTTGATTTGCACCGGGTGTCCGAGTCTCTAAGAGCCCGACTAATCCCAGGGGTGCACAGGCCCGTGGCAAGGAGTTTCCCGCAAGTGCACCATGATTAATACAGGTTTTACCCAGTCCAATGGCCCTCAGAAATTGTTTGGATTTCGAACTTGAGACCTTGAAAGGGAGCAAACCCCAAGGCTCAAGTCTATTGTCACCGGGCCAACCCTTGAGGGTTTAATCTCGAAAAAAGCTTTTAACGTTAAGTTTTAGAAATACTAAATTTGGTAATCAGAATGAAGTTGGTTCCCTGAAATATAACTGATAACCCAATTGTTAATCATAGGATGTTGATTACTAGTCTAATAAATCTATCAAGAATAATAAAGGAAAACTCTATACTAGAGTTAAGTGTAAAATATTCAAGATATTGTTCTTGAAGCTATGCCATTATAGGAAATTAGTAAAACAAAATTTGAAGAGGAAGATAAGAGACACGGCTAAAAGGATAATTATGTTGAAATGGAACTCATCCGAGCACCATTTTCAACTGATTAAGATTATCAGATGTAAGAACTATTGATAGGCTTACTTTTTGTCCACAGTAAACCGGATTTACAACAAATGAGAAGGATAGTTTCTTCTTATACCTCAGACCAAAAATTCTCATACAAGCAGGAATCTGTGTTAAAAATGATCTATTTGTGCACATTTGACCAAGTAAAACTTAACAAAGATTTTAAAGAACAAGTAAAGAGGATTACCAAGTTCAATAGCCACGCAATTTCGTCAAGCATGGAGATAACAATTGCCGATGCACCAGCATGTCTTAACTCAGATCTCAATGATGAAAGCTTTGATGACACATCTACACCAGCATATTTCAGGTCATGCAACCTAATTGGTTCCTTTGGAGTCGTTGGCCTCGACTCCTTCCATATTTCATCTACAAGGTTGAAATCATACAGCAAGACCAACTCATGGTTTCCTTTAGAGATGTCCTCTTTGAATTCTTTTGCAGCATCAGATGAAAATAGAAACTGCTCCCTTCACCAAAACAAAGAGAACTGATATAAGAGGAAAGAAAATGCAAGGTTATTTATGATGCAGTTAACTCAAATAGAAAAACGCCCGCAAGATTGACAAATTTGAAGTTTTGAACTAGAAGAGATGAAATAGTATTAGAAGGCACCAATTCAAAAAATAAACAAGTCATGTTTCGGACTAAACCAACCCCGGAACATAAAAAGGGCAGTCTGATGAATGGTAGAAGGGGGAGAGGGGGGAGTCATGCCCATTCTCCAGGCATGAGCAGAAATATGAAAATATGTGAACTCGTTGACAAATTGAGGAATACGTCTGACTTCTCCCTATAAGTATACATGTTTTCATTCCAAATACTTGATTTCACTGGAACTTAAAACAAATGCACAATTGTAAAAGCATATTTGAGCATTACTTACGGGATCTATTCCAATCCTGCAACCAGGTGCTAGGACAGTATTAAGCCACTCACTAGGAGTAGGCACCCCCAAGTTACCAGCTCTCATGAGAACCCAACTCGAGTTCAACTGCTTCTCAGCCTGTTACAAACACCACAGAGAAGAAAAAACCAATTAGAAGACAACAGGTATCGACAAAGGATACCAACCAAACTGTTCAGTTTGATTACTTTGACAAATGATCAGTAAAACTAAATCTGCCGCGCACATAATACAAACCTGTAAGAAGTATCGTCCATCTGTCCACAAGGCTGCTTTATCCTTGGTTACAACTGCAGTGCCTGCACTTCCAGTAAATCCTGATATATAGGCTCTTCGCATATAACATTCAGCAATGAACTCACTCTACAAATAAGAGCTATTCAAATTTAGTAAAACTCATAAAATAAGGTAATGCGTAGTTCATTTAATTTGTTGCTTGCCTTCAGCCACTAGATAGTCCCAGAAATTACTTACTACCTTTCCCAAAAAATAGGATTAACTACCATGGAGATTCATTATCTACACGTTGTCATGAATCAAGTCAATACAATAAAAACAAATCACTAAAAGTTTGTTAAGTCATGAAATTCATAAGCACAGATGACCACTTAAAAATGTCAAGAAGGTGTTGCCTAATTAAATAGCAATCTTGATCTAAACAGGAAGCGGCAATTCTTTAGAAAAACACATCTTTGAATAACAGCTACCAAAATGAACAGATATTGCAAATCAATATGCTCTTTTTTTTAGTATCACGTATATTGCAAATCAGCAGGCTCTAGTACCAATATAGCAACATTATTTTTAAACTGAATTACCAAACTCACTTATAGGAAAAACATTAATACTTCTAAAAGTTGTTAGGCTTTTCAAAACAACTCTGCACAAAAGCCAAGAGCCTACAATTAATATACTCCCTCTAGTCCACAAGAAGTGACCAGTTTGCTTTTTTAAATAAGTGTCCATTTATATAATAAAAAAGAATTAATTTGTTACTTATGTACCTATCCTAAACAGTCATTTACTCCTCACATTTGAGAAGAAAAGAGAATTAAGTGCTACTGTAACTATGGTGCAACATTTAATAAATTTAGTATTTACTTAATGGTTGTGTCATTGGAGGTAGTAACAATTGAAACAAGCATAACTAAAAAACTCGAGGAAGTGTGAATTCAAGAAAAGCAATAAAATACAACCTGATGGGCATCTTGGGAAGGAATAATATAAGCATCAACGTTAACACCAGGCTTAGTAAAGAGCTCACGAAGAGCACGAAGCTTGTTATCCTCCTCTTTACGGTCGCTACCACCCTTTTTCTGAAATTCCGAGGACGGCTTAGCGCTGATGGAACTGGAACTGGAGCTTCGGACAATTAGATGATTGAGATGATTTGGATATTTTGAGGAAAATTTGGGGCAAGTTTTGAATTTGTGGAAGATGGGGAGGGAGAGGGAGAGGAAGCGTAAACGTCGAGGAGGGTGGTGGTGGAGTTTAGAAGAGGAATTGAGGAATGTGGCAGTGGAAGCTGAAAATGAAGCTGCCAATGACTCCATTGATTGAGAGAGAGAGAGAGAGAGATAAGATTGGAGTTTTAGGAGCAGAGGTGTAAACTATACGTACTAACAATTTTGAAGGAAAATTAAAAGGAGGGTAATAACAGTGAGTAGAATTGTCTAAAATGAATCTTATTTTGGTCGAAGTACTCTTGAGAAGTACATATTTGGCCTAACCATATCAAGATTCGATTAATAGGAGTATTATTTAAATAAAGATTTGATTTTAATTTTGTTTAATGAAAATTATCATTTTTTATTTAATTAAAATATAAAAGATAAATTTTATATTAAAAATCTTTATTAATATGTAAATATTAAACCAAAATATTATTTGATATCTAGTATATTTAGTTTCTTCCACGATGACTTAAGTTAAGCAAAATATATTCGGAGTATAATATTAAAACCACTCCAAGAGCTGCATTTAGTGGGAATAAATTGTACTCCATAGTATTAAATTAAGTAATATCATCTTACACCATGTACATATTATTGGTCATATCCTTTTATAATGTATTGTATTGTATCTTTTTTTATGAATATAGTATTTAAATAGATTGTATTATTTGTTATTATTAAATAATATTTTGTTGTTTAATTTGATTGTATCGTATTGTATTATAACTGATAAATTTACTAAAATATCTTTAATTATTTAAATATTAAATTTATCAAAAATTATGCATAAAAGTAATTTAAAAAAATAAAACCGATGAATGCAAATCACCTTAAGAAAGCAGAACAATGAAGCGAGACATAAGAAGGCTAACTAAAGGAGCGCGACTAATTAGAATTGAGTTAAAAGCAAATTAGGAGAAAAAATAAAACAGAAAACGGCAAAATACCTTTAAAGTTGGCGGAAGAAGTTCAGGAAAAAAATAAAGTAGGTTATAGGTTGGATATTCGAAGGCAAAATAAAAAAAAGAAAAAGGTAAAGGGTAAAATAGAATTGTGGAGTAATAAATTAGAGCACAACTGGAAAGAAAAATAAGAAACAATTCCACCACACCAAATCGGTTGTTTCAAAAAAGGAGACTTTTGATTGTTACGGAACAATGAATTTAATTATACAATACACCAATTTTACTGAAACAATCAAACAAACATTATTTTTGGATAATAATACAATATGACACAACGTGTGACGACCATCCAAACAAGTTGTTAGTTGTTAAAACTTAGAGGGTGTTTGAATTGGCTTTTAAGCTGTTCAAATCAACTTTTAAGCTCTTTTTAATTTTTTTAGTGTTTGGGGAAGTCAGAAAAGTGCTTAAAATAAGTTTAAAACGGCTTAAAACAAGCCAAAAGCAATAAGTTGGACAACCCAACTTATTGTTGTTTTGGCTTAAAAGTTATTTATGTTGAAAAGCCACTTTTTTTAAGCCAATCCAAACGGACTCTTAAACGGAGAATACTCATTTTACTATAAGTAACAAATGCTTGTCTATGATGCACATTTCTTGCATTAGATTGGATGTGATGCCATATAAGTAAATTAATAAGGAATAATTTACTTAAATGAAATTTTTGAGGATCTTTATATAAATAGTCAGTCAATTTCTTTTTATATATACCTGATTATTTATATATTATATACAGATTATTCATTTATCATACATTTATCGGTTATTTTTAATTTAAGCACCTGAATAAGCAACTATTTAAGTTAATTTTTCAATTTTTTCAAAATAATATTTTCTCTTGAAAAAATAATTTTTTATTTCCACTTATTGAAAGAAATAGAAATTAGTATCTATCAAAATAGAAAAACTGCTATTATTATTATTATTATTATTATTATTATTATTATTATTATTATTATTATTATTATTATTATTATTCATAACACTGAAATGGAAGTGAAAAGTACCAAAAATATTGACTTTAGAGACGTGGGAAGTGAAAGGTAAGAAACATTCTAGGATATAGAGAAAAACGTCTTTTTTCTGAAATTAGAAACCAAATTGCAATGATGATACCCAATTTCTCTCCATTATTCTTCACCTGACTTGCTCCCTTGAAAACACAAAAGCTGCTTTACACAGATCACAACATCACCTTCACCTTTTTTTCACACCCTTTGTTCTCCATTACAAATCTTGGGTTCTATTTCCTTTTCATGCTGTTACCTCTCAGCTCTACTCATCAACAATGGCGATCATAACCGAAGAACCAGACTCACCTACTCCACAGAAGAACCAGAAACCCCTTAAAAACCCCAATTCAAAACCTCCACAATTCACCTCCCCAAATCCCACCAAACCCATAAAAACAACAAATGCAACAACAAACCCACTTCATTTCTGGTTCTATTTCACCATTTCAGTCTCTCTTATAACCCTCATATGCATGACCCTCACTTCTCTTTACCCACAAGACCTTAAAACATGGTTCCTTAGCTTGCCCCCTAATCTACGCCAACATTACTCTAAAGGGCAAAATATCAAAGTTCAAATCACCCCTAACCAGCCACAAGTTGAAGTCTTTACTATCCAAGAAGGACCCTCAAAGTCTTCTGATCATGTACTTATTGTACATGGGCTGGGATGTAGTTCTTTTGGGTTTCAAAAAGTTGTCAACTTTTTGGGGGTTAGAGGCGTTCATGCTGTTGCTATTGATCTCCCTGGTTCTGGATTTTCGGATAAGACGATAGTTGTGGAGGAAGAGAGTGCGGGTGGTGGTGGGGTTCTAGAGAGGTTTAGGGATATGTATAGTGAAATTCAAGAAAAGGGTATCTTTTGGGGGTTTGATCAGCTTGTTGAGCAGGGATATGTGAACTATGAGGAAAATAATAAGATCAGGGTTTCGAAAAGAAATGTTGTTAAGGCCATTGATTTGGGACCTGAAGAGATGGGAAAGGTGTTAGGTCAAGTGATTGATTCAATGGGATTGTCACCTGTGGATTTGATTTTGCATGATTCTGCATTGGGTTTGAGTGCTAATTGGGTTTTGGAGAACCGGGGATTGCTTAGAAGTGTGGTGGTTCTAGATAGTGCGATGAGTGGAACAGCATTGCCATTGTGGGTGTTGGAAATGCCAGTTCTGAGGGATGTTGTTTTGGGATTTGGATTTGCTTTTAGGAGATTACTTGGAACGTGCTGTTCTAAGTCGATTGGTGACTCGGAGGCTGAGGGTCATAGGATTCTTTTGAAGGGAAGGGATGGAAGGAGAGCTGTTGTTGGGATGGGGAAGAGCCTCAATAGTAGTTTTGATTTTAATGAATGGGCTGCTTTAGATGGGTTGAAAGGACTACCAATGCAAGTGATTTGGTCTGATGCCTTGTCCAAAGAGTGGACCAAGGAAGGACGTCAAGTTGCTGATGCAATCCCAAAGGCAAAATTTGTCACTCATTCTGGTGGGAGATGGCCCCAGGTGAGGATAAAGAACATGAGCATTCATTTTTATTTTATCTGAAAATGTTAATTCCTATATGTTTGAATACGTTTCGGCGAGTATCAAAGAGAGATGTGTCTCAATAATACTATTTTAGCTTGCTATCTGCTTGATGTATAGAGTGGAGTATTTAAGGTCATATGGTTAAAATGCCCGAGTGAGGCTCTGGGCATGTGTGCTAGTTTATTCTCATTCATATGCTATAAATGATTTGTCTTTTCTTGAAAGTTCTGATAAGAAAGCATAAAGCAGGCGAATTATGACGCGAAACATGTTTAGATTGGTTGAAGTTTAGTTATTTCAACTTTTCTCGACACAAACTCTAGAAGAAGATTCTTGCAATATTTTCACTTGAAATCTGTGTCGTGAGGCCAAAATGGTTCAAGCTGATGTAGAAAGCATTAAAAGGTATTTTTCGTTTCACTTCTATTTTTAGCGTAAGGAGAGAATACCAGGTTGTGATGAACGCAGCTCGACAAGCTGGAGGTCAATTGCGGATGACTCGGATTGAGTCATACACAGCACCTACTTGATGCTGATTTATGAAATTCTTAAATTATGAAGGAAAAAAAAAACACCTTATTTACTAATTGGATGGTTCTGTGCTACATTCACCTAGACGAATAACATAATGAGTTAACCATAAGGGCTCATGCCTTCTAGCTGAATGCTCCTTGATTCTGGAGAGGTGTTTTACCATGCCATCTTTATGTATGTACTGATGAATAATCTGTTTTTCATTCATTCACTTGCAGAATTTGTTCGTAATTAGTGAAGTTATTCTTTTCTGATTGAAGTTAATAATTTATTGATTTGATGGGGAGAGGAGCCACCCTAAATACAAGTTGTAACAAGTGAATTAATTATACTTATATTTTTTTAAAAATGAACGAAATAAGTGAAGTTAGCATTTGACCACGCCATCCTTTATCATGATGTTATTCGTGCTGCCACCTCGAATATTTAACCTTATGTTTAGTTTATTCACCCATGTTTTTATTCGTTTAATTACACCTGGTATCATGAATAATATCCATAGAGGGCCACACTCATCACGATTTGGCACATCTTTCTGCTTACTAGTTCATTTTCTATCTGGAATTCATCTTATGCATGAATACTTATGGCAACTTGTTCATAATTACCCCCAAATCATGCCCTTAGCTAGAGAGCCTCATGAAGCTCTTTGTCACTTTATGAGCCCCCTTTCATAATTTGGCCTGCTTGGCTGCTTTCTCACGGGTAAATTCCAGTCATATTTGCTTAGCTCTTTCCACTTGTAATCTACAGTAGACATGGTTTATCAGCAAAAAAAAGAAAAGTAAAAAGAAAGAGAAAATATGCAATTCTGTCCTTTAGCAGATTAGTCTCATTTGCAGATCAATTCGTGAGCACTCGGAACTGTATATGAAAGGCAGCCAGATTTTCTTTATGAATTTAACAAAGTCTCTTCTTAGTTTGAAGATTTCAACTCTCTGCTCTCTAGTCCAAGCCTTTTGATATAAACCATTTTTAGCTACATGCAATGAAAATACACGTTATGAATAACTGTCCATATTGTATGCCCGTCTCAAGTTGGGGTCTCTTTTGGGTAATGATCATGATGCACTATTCTTGTTTCTACCTGATTTTGATATAGAAGAGTAGCCTTGTCTGTTGGTATAGTAGTTTACATACACCACCTTTGTGCAACAATGAAGTGTAAAGGAGCATGGATATGGCAACAGTTGTGCGCTGTTAGCCTGTGAATGGGATGCTCTTCATGCTTGTTCATGTGAAGGAACTCGAGTAATTTTCAGTAGCTCGTCTTTACTTGATTCATATGCATGCCTGTTGATACCAAAGTCTTACCATTTTTTCCTTTAAAGTTTGAACTATACAGATGCTATAGGGCTAGTTTCTTTTTGACAGCAGAACTACTAATAGCTTAATTATATATGTTGCTCAAAGATGATCTAAAACATCTTTTATCTGATTTTTAGGAGCATAATTCTGAGGAGATAGCTGAAAGTATCTATCAATTTGTCTCCTCCTTGCCGAAGTCTGTGAAACAAATTGAGGAAGAACCTGTACCTGAACATATCCAGAAGATGTTTGATGAAGCGCAGGGCGGTGATCAACACCACCATCATGGTCATGATGGCCACGGCCACGGCCACGAGCATGGTCATAGCCATGGACATGCTCATGCCGGATATATGGATGCATATGGGCTTGGTCAAGGGTGGGCCATGTGACTTGCTTTCCATAAAATGTACTCTTTGATTGCTTTCTAAGTTTTAAGACTAGAATAGATTCATACCATTAAATTCCTCTTCTTTTTTTCCCCACTCTAGCTGCAGTTTCATAGTGGTATCTGCTCAGAGTTTTTCTGCTATCTAATTTTTGTTATTGTACAAGTGTTGTACTATGCATCCGATCAAGTTGAGAGTCTGTAATGTAGTCTGAGGTGTAGTAACATTGATGATTGGATGCTACACCTTAAATCCTTCAAATACATTTAATCTCTTTGTAATATGCATACTTGTGTGCTTAACCACTTTGTCCAGACTCTGCTTTCTACGGTCCATACAAAGCATCAAAGCGGAACTCAAACTTTATGGCTAATGGCTCAATATTTTCCTGCCTGCTCTAATCCTCCCTCATTATTTGTGACCGGGTAATACCCCTCCAAGACATGCACCTGTGTGGTAGACGAAAAAGAGTAGAGACTTTAAAATAATCAAAATTTGTATTCAACAAGATGGGAAATGCACTCAACGATATGTGGCGTAGTGGTCATAAAATAGATTGAGAACTTTAGATCTCAGCTTCATATCCGAACGGATCGAACGGAGAAAAAAATAAGTGATTTTTTTCATCTATCAAAGCAAGTTACCACAACAATAACAATATACATAGTGAAATTTCACAAATGAGGTCTGGGGAGGATAATGTGTGCATATTTTACCCCTATCTAAAAGAAGTTATTTCCGGTAGACCTTCAACTCAAGAATAGCGAAAAGGAAGCAATAAACAGATAGTTGCAACCACAAAGTAATAGGACACAAAAATAAATGGCTCACTGTATATTAAACGATGAACCAGGAACGTGACCTTGGTGAACAGAATTATCTGGTACATATTGCTGGTGGGAGCTAACATGTATCCCGTGAAAACGTAGTCAAAGAAGTCCGAAACTGAAACCAATATGAGTATAAAGAAACAAACGAAGTAGGGGGAGCGATCTAGTCAAATATGGAAGTAACTTTCAAGTTTTTGACAGTTTAATGATCTATGATCTACCTCTTTCGGTTGTAATTTCTTCTTTTGAAAATGTTGTCTTAGGAATTATATACTCTTGACAAATCAAGCTACGTACTAGACTTTATTGGTCATAATATCATTATTTTTTTTTTCTAAAAAAATGGCCAGCAATAGCATTACGTGTAATATATAAGTAACATATAGTAATTCGCATTTCAGATTAAGCGACTTGATATCCGTATTTTGAAAAAATCTAATCCCCACTTGTACCTTTTCCAATACATAAATTTCCCCTTTTATCAACTCCGCTAAAATCCATCCGCGGTGCAAGTGAGTCCACACCTTCTCCCAATACGCGGTATGCGCACAAACACCATTATCTGACCATGGGATGTTGCTGTGATGATGACGAACAGCTTCTCCAGCCACTGAACCCTTCCGACATCCAAAACTCTGATCAAATTCTGCCGTCCTCCTCCTCAACCTCCGTCGTCAACAGCGGAGACACCGTGATATCTCCGATGAATTCCAATTTTTCGGCCTTGATATGCCACGACACTCTACGCGCCATCCTCGAGAAACTCGCTCTCCCAGACTTGGCGCGTGCGGCGTGTGTGTGTAGGATCTGGAACATCGTAGCGTCCGATCGTGAAATGCAGACTAAGGCATTTAAGGATCCTTGGAAGATCAAGGACGTCATCGGGGATCCTGCCTCCGGTAGCTTCTGGAGGGATAATAGCCTCTCCAAATTCGCCATTTCTCATCGCATCGTTCGTGGTGATAACGTTGCTAGCCTCGCCGTCAAGTACTCCGTACATGTATGTGTATTTTCTGTATGTATGTATGTGTTTTAATTTTCATTTTAAGGAGTCATTTTTTTTAATTTTTGTCCTTGAATTCAAGGTCATATTTTGATTTCTAATGTCAAAATACTAGTGAAAGAATGAACAGGAAGAGAATAAGATGATAAGACATGTTCTAGTGCTGGAGTGTTTGTGTTCATAGACATTTTTTAGTGCTGGAGTGTTTGTGTTTACAAGGTGTATGGGTGAAAATTGTTTTGGGCTCTAAACATAATGGAGAAGATTGACAATAAGCTACTAGGCGCAAGAAGCAGCTTTGTGAATAATTATGAGAGGCCTTCATATGTTTTTACAATTATAAATGGATAAGCCATAACTTGTTCTTATTCTTTTAAACTAATCATTTGTGCTTGTAAATGATGTGGATTTCTACTTGGTAAAGAATTTCTTTTAATTGGCAGGTCATGGATATAAAACGCTTGAACAATATGCTGAGTGACCATGGTATATACTCGAGGGACAGGTTACTCATTCCTATTAGCAATCCAGACTGCCTCATCAATGGTACTTGCTATATTGAGCTGGATATTTATGCAAAAAGGGAAGTGGCAGTTTTGTATCTTGAAGGTGGCCCTGATACAAAGCTCACTACAATGTTACAAAGATTGACCTCAGAGAGGAGCAAGAAAAAGGTGATCGAATCCCTAAGGAGAAGCATGCAAGTGGATGGTGAAACTGCTCAATATTACTTTGCTGTATCAGATGGTGACCCCCGATCTGCTTTCTCAGAGTTCTCTGAGGATCTGAGGTGGGAGAGGGAGGTAGGGTTCACTTAACTTGTACATGATGGTTGATCCTGGTAAAGATGTGTGAATGGAGGAAGGCTACTGGTTATGCGACTCTGAGTTGCATTTGGTTCTACAAGGGAATAATGATCCTTAGTTGAAGTGATTGGAGGAGATGAGTTCCATCTATTAGAATTGCTGTTACTGCCAGCAAAACAAGAACAAGTTATTCACGTTGTATGTAACTATATATTGTCAGATACATTTCGGTGGTTTGGTGCTTGTAGAAGTGTTGGATTCCATCCACATTCATGTAAAATTTACACCAAAATAAATGAAACTTGTATTATCCGTAACTTCAGTAGGACTTATTGCTCAACTAACTTGCCAGACAGTTGTGGAGCGGCAGCTCCTTTTGGTTTGTTAAATCTTTTGCGACAAAAACTGGACGAGACATAGTAGTGCCATGGGTGATCTCTTCATTTCTCCTATATGAGCAACATTTTCTGCAGAAATAAAACCAATAGATTCTTGAAACAGGACGAAGAGCTATATGAAATTGCCCTTCGCCTTGTTATCCTTTGGTTTCATCCAGACTACGCAAACTTGCAAGCAATGCTCATTTGCGTATAGTCGGAGCAGCAACGCAAAACGTAAGATTGCTTCTCAGATGATCTCGAGCACATCTAAACAGAATTGTCTATCCAACTAGAAAATAGATCCCTAGAGAGGATAATAAAAGAGAGAAAACAAGCACTATATACCATTTGGGCTTTGGTTCAATGGTAACAGCACCCGTGATGTGTGGGTCAGGAACAAAGGGCAGCTCGGTGTACTAAGCTCCCGCTATGTACAGGGTCCGGAACATAAAAAAATCATAAGTTGATTCCTCCAATCTGAATACTTTCTTTTTTGAATTATGGTTCAAGTACAATTCAGACTATCCTTGGTTGTATACATGAAGTAGGGGCAGAGGACATAAAAAAGAAGCCTCTCCCTCTGATGTGCGCTGAATTTCCAATATAAGAAATAAGATTATGGAACTTCAAAAATGTACTCCACAATCTATTACCAGCAACTAAAAGGATCATTTTTTTCAATCAACTACCAGCAACTAAATTAGAGCCTTGCACATGCTGCACTACTATGAGTCTGTTATCCCCCAGCACGATTATTTTCAAGTGCAGCCAGCTCTTTTTCTTGCTGCTCTCGGAGATAGCTCTTGGCAGTTGAATTTACAATCTTGGCTGAGAAGTTCAGGAGCATGAGCCAAATAACAGTGTTCCATATGGAACCAAGCGACAAATCCCACTTTTTTGCCTGCAGCAGAACATAGTTTTTTAGTTCATGATTGTGTTTTGTATGTATGCATACAGACTTAAACAGCCTATTTGTTCAACAAATAACAGTTGACATCCTCGTGTAAAAGAGGCCATCCAGATGCAAATGAGATTGACGAGTCAAGGGACAAGCAGGTTAACTAGGATCTAATACCTCTACCATACAAGGTCATATTTGTGGTATAGATAACAAGCAAAGGAGATCTTCAGGTGACAAGCTATGGGTGTGAGTACAGACTCTGATTATGGTGGTTGCATGTTAAGCAGATATTCTATGCTAAATTAGTAGATTAATTTTAGTCAAAAAATTTTCTCATAAACTTAGTTGAAGAAGATCTCAGATGGCAATACACATTTTTTTTTTCTCAGATGATACAACTCTTGTCAGCATAAAAATAGTATATAAGGCCTGGCTTTTCTTTTTCTGATAAGTTGACTTGGGCTATATTTTTATGCATACCAACTAGATGACAGCTATGTTTCTTTTAACCAAACCTTCTTACACCTATAAAGCAACAGCAAAGTTCAAGATACATTCCAGCTCAGAAGGTGGAAGGAGAAAGTTACCTTCAGCATAGGAAAACATGCATGAAGCAGTAACGAGAGCATTACCTCAACATTAATATTTCTGATGATTCAGTGTATTACCTTTAGGTTAGACACTGGAGGGGACGCTGCCATGTACTTCTCTCTAGCAACATGTAGTTTGGAAATGATATTTGGCAGAAGCGAAGCAACTCCAGGGATGAGACCAAGCACCTGAACTAATTGATGTTCTATCAAGTCCAACAGTTGATTATTGCAAACTGAGATGATAAATGCTGTCTGCAAAGTAACATTCTCAAATTAACAACCAAACTTTAATATGTCAGTTGAGATATGAAGCTAGCTACTGCTTGTTTTCTGTTCTTTCGCATCATATTTTTTTCGGCTCTTCACCAAAAGTGAAGAGTAATCAGTTTAAAAATACTCCAAAACGCAAACTTATAATCCATACAAATGAAATGATCATAGATAAAGTTTGTCCAAATTAATCTAATTGAAGCGGATAATAGTGATGAGTGTACCAAGTGTGGCAATGTTAGTTCGTAAAAACAGGGTATTTTTACAGTTTTCATCAAATCTTGGCAATCGGAAATTAATCACAGGCGATTGTGCAGTAATTGATGGTCCATAGTCATGAAGAGGGGGAATAAGAGCAAGGACGGACTGATGGAGCAGACTGTGGTAGGGGGAAGTGAGGATAGAAGAAAAAATGAGGGAGAAGAAAGCAGGAGCTGGAGAGCCTGGTAACGGTATATCCACCTGTCTTATACATTAAGACTCACCAAAAATAAATGATATAATCTCTTTTAAATGAAGTTTGCAAACATATTTGGCAAGCGTTCAAATGCTTATAACCAGAGAAGCATTGGGAGCTTAACAACAAATGATAACGTTTGGTAGATGCAGACCTGTATGTGAGTCTTAATAATTGCCTTCCCGATCAGTGTTGCTATAAAGAATTTCCAAAATGGAATACCAAATTGGCCACACATGATACCAGCAAGGTCAAACAGAGGATTTGGCACCTTCACAGGAAACAAAGAGACCACTAAATAGGCTATCAAAACAAACATAAAAATGGATCTGCAGCAACAAAAGCATCATGCAGAAAAGGAGATAAACATTGTAAAGGACAAGAACACAATTGTGTACCCCCACAAATGTTAGAAAAGACGAGAACAGATTGTGATCCCCACCCCAACCCCACCTTTCCTTCGCGAGCTATATGGTACAGCCGAGTCTCCAGATCTTCATTTTAAAATTTTGCGGGGAAGAGGGGGGGGGGGGGTGCTAAGACATGCTAAATCAGTAATGGTAATTGCAAGTAATTAAATGATCAAATTAACTACTGAGATCTGGAATAAAATAAGATTCTAGAAAATTAACTTCACAGCTACCAAGGGGGCATCTAACTGTGCACAGAAGTGCCCTTGTTCCCAGAGTAAGGAAAAAAAAACCATCAGAAAAATGAATATCAAGACTATTTTATGATGAAATTTTAAGAATATAGCAGCAACCCAGAGAGAGACTGTAAACGAATTCATTATTTATCAAATGATAAAAAATGAGGAAGCAGTCAAGGAGTAAAAGGTTTCCTTCTCTCTTCTCTTTTTCTGTACAGGGGAAAGGGGGTTAGTCGTCTTCTTCTAGCGTAATTTATGTTTAAAAACCTTAATGAGCAATGAAAAATAAAGCAATACAGAGGACAAAAGGGGGGTTAATAGACGTAATTTGAAGACCTATGTTAGAGGGACAAAATAAGGTCCCAGCAAAACGTGAATAGTGAGATAGGAGTTACCGAAGCAAGAACCAGAATTGTGAAGAAATTCAAATACTGTCTGTTAGAAAGAAGCCACTGTTTTATCTGTTTTAAGTGGTTGCTGATAATTCCGCTATCTTCTTTTGAACCAGAATCCAAATCTTCCATAATTGCCCCTTCGCTACCAGAGATACGAGCTGCAATTTTCAAGAGCACGGGAAACATCAGTACCACATTAATCTGGTGACTCCGGTCACTCTGCCACTAATGCATTACTGTAGAGCGGTGCTGTGCAAGATAATAATTGGAACTACCTATCCAAACTTATTAGTGTTGTGGATAACTCGAAACATTACAGAACTGAAAAAAGAAGTTGAAGAAAGAAAGAAGTAAAAAAAAATGTTGAAGAAAGAAAGAAGTTCTATTGCTCTAGAAGGAAGATGGTAGGTGGGCTTAGATAAGGAATATAGGAAACTATCTCAAAGCGTCTGCGGAATAACATTCCCAAAGGTATTCCAAGCTGAAGGTATAAAGAATTACAACAACAACAACAACTACCCAGTATAGTCCCACATGGTGGGGTCTGGGGAGGGTAATATGTACACAGGCCTTACCCCTACCCGATAGGGCAGAGAGGCTGTTTCCAATTGACCCTCGGCGAAAGATCGAGAAAAGGAAAAAAAACAAAAACAAAATAAAACAAAAAAAGCATTAGTGACTCCAGAATAAACCACAAAAAACTGACATATAAAAGGGCAAAGTAAACAAAGCAACAACATGAACAAAATGCATTAGTAATTCTAGGAGTACTCACAGAGATATTAACCTATCGGGAACCCTCCCTCCCCCCCCCCCCTCGACCCATCCCTAACCCGTGAGATAATAGAAGCCCCTAACCGACAACCTTGATACTAGACCTCCAGGCTTTCCTATCAAGAGTCATGTCCTCGGAAATTCGCATAATAGTCATGTCCCGCCTAATCACCTCCTCCCAATACCTCTTGGGCCTCCCTCTGCCACGACTCGCGCCAACTACCGACAGCTACTCGCAACTCCTCAGAATTACAAGTTGTAAAATTTTCAACAGGCCCTTAGCCAGACTAGAAAATATCTCCAACAGAAATAAAAAGATCAAGGAGGAAAATCCAATTCTCTTTCTTTTTCTTTTCCTTTATTACGGAGGAGAGGTAGCTGGCCCTCACATGACATAACTGTGCTCTGCCCCAAGGTCTCCTGACATTATGATCTTTCTCGCCAGCTTTTTAGAAGTCGGAAGGGAAATAGATATAAATGGATTAAAGTATGATTGCCAAAAATATTGATACTTGTCGTCCCAAGAACAGATGAAGAAAAAAGATTACAGAGATTAAAAACTATCCTGCAATACAATTATTTGGAGTAAAAAAGTTTCCAGAAGTTCAAATGCAAGGTAAAGCACCACTGTACAAGAAGAAATCCCGTTGTAAATGCTGCTTACCAGCTCTAGAGATGAAATACGGAGGAAGCTCTCCAAGAGCTGTTCCAATACCCCACAATATAGCCTCCAACTGAACCTGATTCAGTATGCTAGTCAATGGAACCTGTGCACTGGAAGAAAACAATGGTGGACCAAATTCAGAACAATCCTTATCCAGCCATGAAGGACCACTTCTTAATTGAATTGTATCATATGGAGCACTCTTTATGTCAACCCTTCCGCAGCTCACAGATTTTATTGTGAATAGAGCAATATGAGGGCCCAAGTACAAGACGAAAGTGTGCAGACCAGAGCCTTTTAGAACAAAGAGAGACAAGGATGAGAAATGACAAAAATATAACTGAAAGAGTCAAAATAAACTGCAATTACAATTACCATCAACACCAGATAATTCTATAAACAATAAGACTTTCACATATCAGCAATAAAGGAAAATATATAGTTGTTGAGAGATTAGGTCAAGAAACCAGAGTTGAAATGACTTACAAGTCCAACTATGATCTCTAATAAAGAAAGCTCATGTGAGAAGGATGATAGTATGTGTAGAATAGCCAGCTCGCTCAAAATTATTTTAATATAATGATAATCATTATTCCACGCCAAACATAATTTTTTAAAAATACACTTGACACAAACTAACACATCGATGAACTTTAAAAGCTTGGTCCAGAAACCAGCAGAACTATCTCTACAAATACTAAAAGCAGGAACTGCTTGACAATGTGATCAAAGAAAAGATGGTCAAGTCCAGTTGCCAACAATTTTGTTATGTCCCATCTTCATGTACTTTGGATAGAACACAAATGGGATTGAGCTAAAATGCAATATTAAAGAAAGTGAGAAAAACAAGTATTACCCACAATAGTCGGTTCCTGTTGGAGATGATCTCATGATTGACTAGGGAAGGTAAAATAGGAGCATAGATGACAATCATACCATAATAGAGCATTGCTAAAAGTTGAAACACAAATACTATCTCAAAGGAAAAACCTACAACTTAAAGACAATGCTATCAGCCTATCACTCACTTGATAGAGAATACTGAACAGACTTCATTTTTTTGATAAGTAACACCAAACAGAGTTCTTTTATTATAATGACATGCCAAGAGTAAATGTCCACTCACCCAGCCCGATTGATGACGCCACGCCAAGCGCTAACCACCAGAGTCCAAACCGAAGATAGCTGAAAAGCTCCTGAACCGGCTGCAGTGTCTTGAAGAAAAGCAAACATAAAGTCAAAATAAAAGAGTAAAAAGTTAGATGAGCATGCATGTGACACAGGATAGCAAGGACGGTTGGAAGATAATCCACCCATGCAGGAAAAAAATGTATCAACTGTAGTGTTTTTGGAGCTTGTTTCCTTCAATCACTAGAGAACAAACTCCCAAGCTTTCATAGTTTTAAGAGAGCAATGCCTAAGAATATCCGTAGCTATTAACTAATGATAACAAAGGTCTTACCACTATGATGTGATATTTGGAAGGAAAAATGACATCAAAAAGATTGACTGCCCAGGATATAACTTAAAGTCCATTTAAGAAAAAGGAACAAATTCAAATTGCTCTTATTGCTTCTTTGTGAAATACTGGATGAAGATTAGTTTCGCCTTAGTAGATTTAGTTTGAGAAAGCATGTTATATGGGAAAAAAATGATCTCCAAACAAGTATCAAAAGATACCATCATTCTTAAGAATGTACGACAGGTCCAAACAGAGGAAACATAAATACTTCAGTACTTGCCACCTCCTCAACCCACTCCCCATCCCAGCAGAAAAGAAATAATGCTCCTTACTTGAGCTATACCCTAAATCCTCTAACTTTAATTCAGAGGATTAACTATTTAGCAAACTCTTGCTAGGATAACAAGAAGGAAAAACAAAAAAGTCCAAGAGCCCCGGTTATTAGTATACATGTAACATGGTAGACTAAAATGTTAGAATTGTGTTATTTAAGTTCCTCAAGTCACATTGTATCTGCCACTATGAAGAAATGCATTGTAACACAAGAACAAAACGACATACCTCCTCATAGGCCCTGCCACTTTTCAATAACAAAATCCCACCTGCGGCTACTAGCAGCATGACCGCAAGACAGCTGCACTTAACTGTGCTGTTAACTGAGAACTCTTGAAGACACTTTAGAACAGCTAAAACGAAGAATTTCACTGTCTTTAGTGGCTGGTTCGTCAGACTCAGATGCTCCAGCTCCCTATTATGTTTGTTAAGGAGTCCTGATGGAATATATAAATCATCTTCCCAAGTTAAAATCACCATTTCAGAACTTACTATTTTGTATGCAGGATGAACAAGAGACTACAAAGACCTTCACAAGAACAAGATAATCTTTTATCAGATCACTAGACGCCTAGGATTAAAGAGAGCCAACATAGGCCTCACAGGTTGTAGTCTACATATTTATGGGTAGCACAATCGGCACAGATTCACTGATTCTACCAGGCAAACAAAGTTGGACTTGAAGCACAAGACATCACTCAATTAACCCGAAGAAGTTGGCATATTGGTCAAACTTCCAAATCAAAACCTCCTAAGTTTAATCCATACCCCAATCCCCAGATTAAGCTTACCAATTTCCAGAAATATGAAATAAGTAAGCCACTACGAATCAGTTAAAATTTCAATTAGAAGCCACAAGCGCTAGACAGTTGATGCATCCAATCCAGAAAAGAAAAGAAAATACAACAATAAGATTAAGTTATTACCTTTTACACCATAGCTTGACAATATTCAAAATTCAGATACTCTTATGACATCATAAATCCATAATTTCCCCTCCTTTTTGATAAAATTAGGTAACCACCCACCTCAAGTTACGTAACACTATTTCCTTTGTGAAACGGCATAAGATATTTGCAACCATTCAATTTGTGTGCAACTTTGAAGAATTTTAAATTCATTAAACTATTCAGAATATGAACTTTGATGTGATGTTTCCTTTATCAAACTAACTTTTCAACATACTTTAAGCTCTTAAAGTTTCTGCCTTCCAAACAACAGTTTGTATCCTATGGTTAATGTAGATTAACACACTATCTGTACAAGAAACAGTTGCTTCTTAACCGTTAAATCCTTGCACAAATAGCTATATCAAATAGGAATTGTCTTTATATGATTTTGAACGAAATCAGCGGGCACTGATATAACCGGCTAGGCACAAATAGAAGAAAAACCAGTTTTCACAGTTCAGTGACCTGAAGTTTTGCTAGACAATATCCATTCCAATGTTTTGTACTTTTCATTTTGGCCTATTTATCTAAAAATAAAAAATGGCAAAAGAAATAAATCACTTGATAGACTTTCATTTTCCAGTCAAGGATTAATGACAACATCTAATTTCATCTTTTTGTTTATCAATCACACCTTCTCCTTTAATTCCTATTCCCAGCAGCTCTAAGTAATGAATTAAAGACCCATTAAGCTAATTTTGCAACAGCCGAATTTACTTTATTTCATTTAAAACAACCAATACTTTATGGATGCACCCAAAAGGAAACAAGCAGAAGCCATACCCTCAAGGCCTCAACCCGCATAGAGGTAAATAAAAAGAGAAACTTTGAAAGAAAACCCCCACAAAAGATAGATAAATATGCAACACCCTCAAGCCCCTCAAGATAACAACAACAAAAATCAACTTTGAAAGAAAAATCCACAAAAGATAGAGAAATATGCACACCTCAAACCCTTTAAAATATTTGGAGAAAACCTCAAAAAAAGATATGAGATTTAACTGACCAGAAGAAGAGTTGTCAACATGAAGCTGAGAATCAAGAACTTGGTCTGGCTCTAGGGACCCCATTTTCACGCACACAGGCACACACTGCTGCTGTCGCCCAACAAACAAATGAGAAGAATACCCACGGCGAGAAACCAACGGTATAACGAGAAATTCCAATATGTAAGGGGGTCGTTGAAGTCGAAATCAATCTGCCTCGATATACGGGATTTATTAAGAGAATATTTTTATATCTTCTCGGGAAACTAAAAAAAAGAGCGAATAAGGGAAAAAGGGAAATGCAAAATTTTGTTCGTTGCTCCTGGTCGTGGTTTTTCGTTTGTAAGAAAGGTAGGAAAAAGGAAATAACCGTCCAGAAATAAAAGTTTCAAGTTTTTGTGTTTACCTTCAAAATTTTGAAGACTATTGGTAGTTGGTTACATGGATTTAACTTATTTTACAAAACATCGAATTTTGTAGAGAAAAGAAAAAGAATTACAAAATCTATATTAAAAAGAGAGGGCCAAATTTGTAATTTGATGACAACCAAAAACTATCTAAGAAAAAAGGGAGAAAGACACGACTACCTATTATAGTGAAACTATTTACCCTACCCTATCTATTAAAGAATTCTACCTATTAAATAATTACAACTCCTACCTATTTAATAAAAATAAGCGGCAATAACAAAATAACTACCCACAAACGTATCAATTTAATGCCCTACCTTAAAAAATGCAGAAGCTGCTCACAAAGTACGAAAAATGCAGAAGTTATTTGAATTTCCACAAAATTGAAGAGCAGTAAGATGCTATTCGAATTTTAATTTCGCTGGTCTCTTCAGATTTTGATTTCGCTCTTCTCTTCAAATTTTGATTTCACTGTTCTCTCCAGATTTTGATTTCGTTGTTGATTTGATTTTGATTTCGGAGCTAAACTTGTAGATTTTAACTGAATATTCTAATCCAGGTTTGGAGATATAGAGATCTAGAGGTTTGATTTCGTTGTTGTTTTGTTGAAAGAACACTGTTGAAATTTCAATTGTTGAGATTCAATTTGGACATAGAAGTGATTATAACTTTAGAATCACGGAAAGTCTTCCAATTCTGCTCCAGCATAATGGAGAATGGGATGATAACAACAATTTCGTTAATTTTCATGTGGATGCAATTCTAGTAAAGCCGTATTGGATTGGAAGTATGAACAACTTGTCAGAGAAATTTTAAAGCAGCTGCAAAAGGACAGTAGAACAATACTAATTCAGTATTGTATTGCTCAAGGATATCCACCAATAACGATTTGCAGTGATATGAGTGTGAGCGTTTACATAGAATTGAAAAAATCAAGTGCGGGGATGACAACATTTCCCCTGTGTGTGTCGTTTGCTAAAAACACTATAGCTGCAAGCACCTCCAGTTTCGATGTTGCTCCAATTTCATCAGAAATTGCAGAAATTGGAAGCACATTTTAGAACTTGATGATGGAAACATCATATCTAATCAATTTCATCAAAATGTTGAAAAGGGACAAATTTACAAAGACAAGAACCTGTTGGCTCTCGTTATGAAACAATATGCCGTAAAGCAAAAGTGCCAATATCGGATTCATAAATCATGTCCAAGAAGGTTCGTCTGCATCTTTTCAATTAAAAAACTATGTGATATCTATATAGTATATAATTATGCTAAATCGGTATATTATGCGAGTTCGAAATTGTATTGGTTTATGTGTGTTTTTTATCAGTGATACCGACATAATATACAAATATAATATCTCAGTATACTATACGAGTATATAACTGTATTGCTTTGTCTTTTTATTATCAGTAAAACATAATAACAATATAGTATATATGAATGCTAAATCAGTATACTATGTGAGTATAGCATGTAGCCTGTGCATGTTCAAACTCTGATACTAGAGCCCCGGAATCCTCACTTTTTCCATCAATCAGAATTGAAAGTTTCTACGGATATAAGTATACCAACATAGTATACTATATGAATATATAATTGTATGGATTTTTGTGTATTTTTTATCAATAATACATGATACATAACTGTATTTGTATTATAAACAGGTATATCCTTGAATGTGTGGATGAAAGATGCACTTGGAAACTTAAAGCATCAAGTCCTGCGTGCATCAAATCTTTTCAAAGTGACGGATTTCAATTCTGTCCACAGTTGTTTAACTGATAGAAGATTTTGTTCACAAAAACAAGCTGTCTCAGCTTTTGTTGCAGCTATGGTACAAGATAAACTTGTTGACCCGAAAACCATATACACACCAACAGATATTCAAAGAGACATCCAAAAAGCATATGGTATGGACTTGAGTTACATGCAAGCATGGAGATCAAAAGAAAAAGCAATGCAATTATTGAAACGATCACCAAGTGAGTCATACAAGAAAATGCCAACATATCTTTATATGCTAGAGTATGCTAACCCAGGATCAGTAACACGACAACACACTGAAGGAGATGGGAGCTTCTTGTATGCATTCATAGTTATATATGCATCGATTAGAGGATGGGTCTATTGTAGGCCAACAGTTGTAGTTGATGGAAGTTTTTTAAAGTCAACATATAGAGTGACCATACTTACAGATTCCACACAAGACGCAGAGGGTAAGAATACAATCCAATTACATTCATTTAAAGAATTTTCCCACAGCACCTCAGGTTCAAATAAATCTATCACAACCTAGGATAAAAGAACATCACCAAAAGATCCGGTATACAAGTATACCAACAGAGGATATAGTTATTTTGCTACACACCTGCATCAAATATTATATGATACTTATATGGTATACAAGTATACCAACAGAGTATATAGATATTTTGCTACACACCTGCACCTACCTATAACTAGACTACTATATGCAATGCTAAATTAATATAGTGTGTTGTAATTGATATTTTGTTCTTTGGGTTTACAGGACAAATTCTACCCCTAGCATATGCAATTGTTGATTCGGAAAATGATGCATCGTGGGAATGGTTCTTCGTGCAGTTTAGAGAAACCTATGGACAAAGAGAGGGAATGTGCATTGTATCAGACAGACATGACGCTATATGGAAAGCAACTTCAATTGTCTATCCAGAAGTCCCTCATTGTGCATGTATGTTCCATCTGTGGAACAACATAAAGACAAACTTCAGGAAGAGCCAAAAACTAATCAAAGAAGTATATTTTGCGTTAGCAAGAGCATACACTGTTGAAGAATTCAATAGGCATATGGCAGAGTTAGAAGCTATTGATAGCGGAGTGAAAACATACCTGATGGATGTTGGATATGATAAATGGTCCCGGGCGCATTCCAAGGCAAATAGAACCATGACCATGACATCGAATATTGCGGAATCAGTAAATGCAGCAAACAAGCACGCAAGAGACCTCCCAGTTGTGAATTTACTTGACTTTATGGCAACATTAATTCAAAAATGGAATTACACCAATAGGAAGGATGCAATGGAATCATTCATGAAGATTGGTGCAAAGTATGAAAAAATATTGGCAGATAATACCATCTTATCACAGACGATGACGGTATGCATTTTCAAAATCATAAAAACACTGCATGTAGTGTATTTGTACTTTTTTACCTTACTTAGTGCACTAAACAACTGAATATTATTATTTAAAAAATACTATTACTTTATTTAGCTAATGACTTTTGTTAATTAAAATTATACTAGGTGTTGCCATCAACTGAATTATTACATTTAGTAATTGATGGCCAAACAAGAAATGTGGTGCGCCTACATGAAAGAAACTGCACTTGTGGGAGGTTTCAGCTAGACGATATTCCATATCCACATGCAATGGCAGTTATACAAAAATTCCATATGGATTCATACAAGTATTGCTCAGATTACTACAACATAGACTACCTGCTGAAAACATATGAGGTACCGGTAAATCCATTGCTTGATGAAACAACTTGGAAAATTCCAGAACATGTCTCTTCGCGGGTTGTATTGCCACCAAAAGGACAAATCAAACCAGGAAGACCTAAAAAGAAGAGAGGCATAGGAGGTTGGGAAGGAAATACAGTTACATGTTCACAATGCGGGAGAAAAGGACACAACCGAAGAACATGCCGAAATATTCCAAAGAGAGATTGATATAATGCTTTAATGTTTTGATAGAACTCATATATCATAGAATCATAGCATTTCAATTGCAAAGAAATAAAATGCATTTCTTGCATTGGACATATATTTGGTATGATGATTCTTTGCGAAATTACTTGTTGGCAACAATTTTATATGGATACTTGTATTTTGAATAAGAATCAGTTTGTTTTCTATTTTAGTATACAAAAGTGGGATGCATTTACATCTACTTGCTTCAAGAAAAAAAGATGCTAAAAAATATATGTGATACCATAGTGGTATATCTGTATACCTTAATGGTATATTTGTATATCTTATTAGTATCAAAATATGTGCAGAAATAGAAGTGGTGCTGCAAATACAATATTTGCACATACTTTATTAATAAAATGGGCACGCTTTGCAGCTCATGTCTGTATTGAAGTATAATAAATTGAGAGCGATTTATATGCAGTTATTGTACATCATCAGGTACATTAATTTAATGTGATACCCAAATATTATATTTGTATACCTTGCTGGTATATAGTGGTATTGCACTAATATTCACATTAATATAATGTGATACCCAAATATTATATTTGTATACCTTGCTGGTATATAGTGGTATTGCACTAATATGGCTAAAAGAAAATATGCGCAGAAATACAAATGGTGCGCCAGATAGAACGCGAAACACAAAATGCGTACACTTTGGAACTCATGCCAGTACTTACATCTAGTTCATGCAGGAAAAAAGTTGAGTCAAATACAACGTGATACCCAAATGGTATATCAGTATGCCTGATTGGTATATAACTGTACTGCATTAATACACAATCTATACTAAAACTACAAATGAACATTAAATCTAAGAGTATCAACACATTTGAAAGCAGATCATTTAACTTCGTTTCATATGCCCCTAATTTTCACTTGCAGAAGGTCATTTACTACTAATATTACCAAACTTCACCAAAAATTATTAAAATCTTGCAATGTTTTCATGATACTATTAACTAAAACAAAACAAAAACACCTATACTACTTCTTGCGTTTCTTTCCACGACTCTTTTTAGGTGCCATTGGAGCTTCAGATTCACTTGATTCACCATTTAACTGCTTGTTCCTCCCATAGTGCCACAACAGTATACCAAACCTAGCTCGAAGACCATCCACGTCGAAATTTTCAACAGGGATTGCAAGATCTTCAATAATATACTCAGGAAAGCAAGCAACATATACTCCGCAAACTCTAAAATAAAACAAATGAATAGAATATAAAAATCCATTAGAATTGAAAATTTTAATATAAACGAGGAAAAGTAAAAAAATAAAGTAACTATTCTTACGAATTTTGCTGTGTTGGCAGATTTGTAATCAGTTCAATCTCAAAAGGATCAGTCAAATTCTTTCCAATGTGCAGACCATTCTCTACTACAATGTCAGTTCTTTGGTTATAAAATTCAATACTAACTAGAAATAAGGGGATCAACACAGCATAAGCCTTTGCCACCTTTTGAATAGCTTTTTTGTGATTTCGACTACGTAGCGAGTCATATACATAAAGCCATCTCTTGTGGAATGCCACACACCCCAATATCCAATGCCAACTTTCTGCCAAATTAATTGGAAAAAGGACATGATCAACCTGGTGCCATGGAGTGTTGCAATGCATCCTAAATCCTTTCATGTACTGCATGATATCGTCTGATCTATTAATCAAATGATCTTGTTTCCCACCTTTTACAAATTCTTTGAAAACCCTTTGAATGATATTATTAAAAAGATTATCTGTGGTTGTGACTTTGATTGGCATATTAATTCCATATTTCGCCTTCTTCCTAAGATAGTAGAATATAATATTCAAGTGCTGCAAAAAAGCAAAAAAAAAGAGGAAGAAAGTATGACTACCACTAATAATATGAATAAACGACTATAACAAAAAAATAAAATAAGAAGCAGTACACATACCGAACTAGAAAGCGGCTTGCCAGAATAGTTTAAAGTATGGAAAAACATCTTATCATCAATCTGTTCAACTCCAAAGTCAAAATAAGGCTCTAGCTTTTGATCAGCAGGTAAATACACTTCCCTGTTTCGCATAAAAGAAGATATGGATAAATTTAACAACAACATTAAGAAAAATGAAAACAAAATTACATGGAAACAAATACGCACTCTCCCAATTGCATGTTTGCTTAACAAAGTTGTAGAAGGCAGTTGTAAGCTCAAAATTAACAGACTCTGAAATATCATTTACAAATGGAAATCTTCCTTTAATGACCTTCGAGGATCCCCCAACTGCACTAACACCAGATTGCCAGTCATTCATATACGGCGACTGTTTTACAGCTGCGGGGCGCCTTTTCCGTGTAAAAACTGGAGGAGTAGTTTCAATGTCTGTTTGTATCTGGACAATACTTCTTGATACCGACTGATCAGGTTTAGACTTATTTACAACATCAGTTGTCAGTTCATTTTCTGGTTGATTTACATTACATTTCACTCGTTGTGTAATGGAAGCAATTTGATCAAGTTGAGAATCAGTATAGTCAAAATCAGAATCCAAGTAAAGATCAATCCCGTGTTGACATGGAGCTTAAATTAGAAAAATGCAAGTGAACAAATAAATATACAAAGTTAAGAAATTTAGAAGAAAAAAATGAAAATTTATATGTAGAAGACATTACCAGAAGACAAATTCACATTACTGCCACCAACATCCACTTGACCAGCACCATCAACACGACATGCTGAAATCATAAAAGCATTATCAACATAACTAATTAAATAAAAAATAAAAAACTATCAAGAAACTTTCAGTTACATACTAACTACCGAATTAATAATATCAACATCGTACCCTGTGGAGCAGTATTACATTAAATAACGACATCTGCTCGTATCTGTACAGGTATTTCTGATGGCAGTGGAGCAGGACCTGACTTTTTGACATCATGAGATGATTGCTTATATGTTGCTTGTTGTGTAATGGCGGTGATTTGATCAATTGCAGATGCTGACAGATCAAAGATAGAATCAAAGCCAAAATCATGTTCATTTACGAAGCGGGCTGAAAAAAGATTTTTTTTAAAAAGGTTAGTCAATTCACAAATACATAAAGTTAATAAAGAACAAAAAAATGACATGTACAACAATTTACCAGAAGGCAAATCCTCATTAACTATGCCATAACTTGTTGTAGCGTTCTTCACATTGACACCAGTAGCACATCCATCTTGATCAACCCCAGCAAAATAAGATACTAAACATATAAAAGTACAATCAAGAGTACTATTTAAAAAAAACAACAGAAAAAAAAAATCAAACAAATTTGTGATTTACATACTAGAAGGTTCTTTGGGCGTGCTATCTCCAATAATTACAGGATCGTTCCCAACGTGGTCACTTTCAAACTTGTCATAATCATTATACTTCTCACGAAAATCAGGATCATTATACTGTTGCTTATGCTGAAAATGAGAAACTAACATTTTTAGTATTATGTATATTACAAGAATAATATGTGCGCTAAGAGTGAAGAGTGGAATAGTATCGTATAAGCATATAGTGTATATTTGAACATAATACTATAGCATTATATTATATAAGAGATGAATACCGCTGAATTTCCATCTGGTTTCGTTGACTTCATTGATTCCTTACCAATAGCTGCAAGCACCTCCTCAAACTTGTTTTCTACAAAAAGCTTCAAAGCTTTTAACTCCTTCATTACCTCAACATTGGTAGGTTGAGAATCACATCCAGTACTTTCAGGCATACTTTGTGTCTTTAGTAGTTGAGTGCCAAAACATGAAAGCTATCGGGCTGGCTGGGCTGGCTGTCAGTGCACTCAACTTCAATGTCAAAGCTTAGACCACGCACATCAAATTGTTTTTTCTCATCACCAGTTGTATATAACAACAGAGTATATCACTGAACTGGGATATAATATACTTAATACCAATATAGTATACATGTATACCAATAGAGTATACCAGTAAACTGGGATATAGTATAATTAATACCAATATAGTATACATATATACCAACAGAGTATATCACTAAACTGGGATATTGCTACAACTGTAACTAAACTACTGTACCAAAGAATTAAAAGAGGCAATAAAACCAGTCCCAAATGGACAACCCAAGAAGAATATATGAGTTTAAGAACTCCAATAATAATAATAATAATGAACAAAAGTACTGACACTCCCAAAGAACCGGAATCACAAGTCTAGAGCCTCTAACAAAACTCAATAGGAAATAGAGAGTACTGTATAGAAATACTCAAGTCTGAATACAGAATACAAATAACAACTGGAAAGGAGAGGAGAAGCTAGGTTCTGCGAACGTAGGCAACTACCTCAGCAACTCGATATGACTGTGTGAAAGCTGGAGTGCTCGTCTACTTCTCCTGAGTACCTGAATCTGCACACAAAGGTGAGGGGAGTAGGGGTGAGTACTAAGTACTCGGTGAGTAATAAATATATACAAGTAGCTGAAAGCAAGAAATTCACAGAATACCATAGAGTGAAGCTAAACTACAGTCTGAATCTCCTACGAACTAGCATCAACAGTACATTTCAGCTACCACAGAGTAATTCAACAAATAAAGATGCAATGCGATGCACATAACCGCTACGGCGTGTAGCCCGATCCAATTTAACGTCGACGGCGCTCACTGGGGGTGTGTACAGACTCCGGAGGGGCTCCTACGGCCCAAGCGCAATACTGCTGCGGCGTGCAGCCCGATCCTCATATCAACCACTGCGGCGTGCAGCCCGATCCCATGCTCAGTCCACAATAAGCAAATAAGTCACAAAACAGTTCATTTTTCTTAATTCCAGTTTCCGGTTCATAATTTATGAAAAATACTTTAACTTTATTAAATTTGCAAAAACCCGTGACTTAACATTTCAAAAAGGTGATTTCAATTTCCAGGACTGAGATCGGTGAATTAAGCAATTATAGCTATCACATAATTATTGTCCTCTAAGGACACTACGGGTCGGCACAAGGCCCCAAACAAGGCTTACAGCCCACAAATATATCAAATACAGTGTATTTCCAACACTAACAACATATTATTCACATTCGGGATGGACCAAGTCTCAATCCCTAGTCACAATCAATCCCGCACCTGCCACGGTGTGCGAGCCACGCCGTACTAGCGTCACAATGTGCTAAGCCGGGGTTTCGAACCCTCAGGCTACCATATACACAAACTACTCACTTCTAGCCGGTCGTAGACTCGTCCGCGATGCCTTTTCCTTTGAATTTAGCTCCCTCGTGCGTAGAATCTAGTCAAACCACAATAATTATATCAAATACGGGTCAAAGAATCATAACCCATCTCAATTTACATGAAATTCGCATAAATACACTAAGTTGGTAAAACCCGACCCCGGCCCACTGCTCGGAAAATTCCGAAATTAGTACCAACGCGACCCTCATCTCGCCACGAGTCCATGCATATAAAATTTATCAAAATCGAAGTTCAAATGGCCTCCCAAAACTCAAAAATCCCGTTTTCAATATCTAGGCCACTTTTCTTCAAGATTCTACCCAAATTCATGAAGATTCATGTTAATCCTACCATAAAATTATGTTTTTGAGTCAAGAATCTTACCTCCGACGAATACCCGATGATTTCTCAGTGATTTCCTCGAGTTTTCTTCTCTCTAGGGCTCAAAATTGTGTTTTGGGGGTGTAAACCCGCGACCCCTCTTTTCTGTGATTTAATTCACTGCCAGAGCATTTCCTTCTATGTGATCGCGACTCGCCTTACGCGATCGCGATGTTCAAAAATTCGGCCTCACGCGATCGCGACTCGCCTCACGCGATCGCGTAGCACAAAATCCCTGGACCCCAATTTTCTCCTACGCGATCGCGTAGATGCTCGTGCGATCGCGATGGCCACCCGGTTAACTCTACGCGAACGCGACTGGTGCTCCTGCGATCGCATTGGTCTAGCCCCTAACCCTACGCGATCGCGTCCCCCTCCCCGCGATCGCGGAGAGCAAAATCCTGCTGCATTTATGACAACAACTAGCCTTCTCATTTTTCCCAAAAATGGTCCGTTTGGACCCCCGGATTCATCCCGAGACCCCCGGGACCCCAACGAAAACCACCAGCATACTCCAAAACATGATATGAACTTGTTCCAATCATAAAAACACCATACTAAACATCAAAATCACCATTTACACACGGATTCAAGCCTAAATTGTCTTTAAAACCTTCAAAACTAACATTCAATCCAAAACCCGATCAAACGATGTCCGAATGACCTGAAAATTTGCAGACATATCCAAAATCTCATACCGAAGCTACAGAAATTGTCGGAATTCCATTCCGACCCCGGATCAAAATATCACCTACCATCCGGTTTTCGCCAAAATTCAACCTTCGCCAATTCAAGCCTACAACTACACCGGACCTCCGAATTCAATTCCGATTGCTCTCCTTAGTCATAAATGATCCCCCGGAACTAGTCGAATCATCAGAATCCGGTTCCGAGCACTCTAACTCAATATTCAACTCTAGGTTGACTTCCCATATTCAAGCTTTCTTCAAACATACTATTTGCTTCATTTTCAATCCAAATCACTCCTAACTCACCCGATATACTCTAATACTGATATAAAAGCATAAGATATGTAAATGCAAGGTAACGGGGTGGTAATTCTCGTAACGACGGGCCGGGTCATTACATTCTCCCCAACTTAAACAAACGCTCGTCCGCGAGCGGGTTAAGAAACATACCTGGAGCATCAAACAAGTGAGGATATCTGTTTCGCATCTCCTGCTCGGTCTCCCAAGTTGCTTCCTCCACGGGACGACCTCTCCACTGCACTTTCACTGAAGCTATATCCTTGGATCTCAACTTACGAACCTGTCGACCCAAAATGGCTACTGGTTCCACATCATAAGTCAAATCCTCATCTAGCTGTATCGTGCTGAAGTCTAACATATGAGACGGGTCTCCGACATACTTCCGGAGCATAAATACATGGAACACCGGGTGAACTCCCGACAAACTGGGTGGCAAAGCAAGCATATAGGCCACCTCCCCAACCTTCCTAAGCACCTCAAAAGGTCCAATGAACCTTGGGCTCAACTTTCCTTTCTTCCCATACCTCATAACACCCTTCATAGGTGAAACCTTCAGCAACACCTTCTCACATACTGAATAAGACACATCTCGGACCTTCCAGTCAGCATAACTCTTCTGACGCGACTGAGCTATGAGAAGTCTCTCCTGAATCACATTCACCTTGTCTAAGGCATCTTAGACTAACTCTATCCCCAACAACCTAGCCTCGCCGGGCTCGAACCAACCGACTGGAGACCTACACCGCCTCCCATATAAAGCTTCATACGGCGCCATTTGAATACTGGACTGATAGCTATTATTATAAGCAAACTCCGCCAAAGGCAAATAATCAGCCCATGAACCACCGAAATCAATGACACAAGCACGCAACATATCCTCTAATATCTGAATAGTACGCTCAGACTGCCCATCCGTCTGTGGATGAAATGTTGTGCTCAGCTCTACCTGTGAACCCAACTCTCGCTGAAATGTCCTCCAGAACTGAGATGTGAACTGGGTACCTCTGTCTGATATAATAGAAATGGGAACTCCATGCAATCTCATTATCTCACGGATGAATATCTCTCCCAACCGCTCTGAGGAATAAGTAGTACACACTGGGATGAAGTGAGCTGACGTGGTCAACCTATCCACCACCACCCAAACTGAATCAAACTTCCTCGCTGTCCGAGGGAGTCCACTGACAAAGTCCATAGTTATCCTTTCCCACTTCCACTCGGGAATATCAATACGCTGAAATACACCACCAGGTCTCTGATGCTCGTACTTGACCTGCTGACAGTTTAGACACCGAGCCACATGGCTTACAATATCTTTCTTCATCTTTCTCCACCAGTAATGCTGCTTCAAATCCCGGTACATCTTCGCGGCTCCTGGGTGAATAGAATACCGCGGGTTGTGGGCTTCCTCCAATATCAACTCACGAAGGCCATCAACATTGGGCACGCATATCCGGCCCTGCATCCGCAATACACCATCACTATCAATAGTGACATCTCTGGCATCATCATGCTGAACTCTGTCCTTAAGGACAAGTAAGTGTGGATCATCATACTGGCGCTCTCGGATACGATTATATAAAGAAGAACGAGCTACTACACAAGCCATCACCCGACTAGGCTCAGAAATATCCAGCCTCACCATCTGATTTGCTAACGCCTGAACATCAACTGCAAGGGGTCTCTCCCCAACTGGAATATACGCCAAACTGCCCATATTAATAGCCTTCCGGCTCAATGCATCAGCCACTACATTGGCTTTTCTGGGATGGTACAAGATAGTAATATCATATTCTTTAAGCAATTCAAGCCATCTCCACTGCCTCAAATTTAGATCTTTCTGCTTAAACAAATGCTGAAGGTTGCGGTGGTCTGCATATACATCACAAGATACACCATATAAGTAATGCCTCCAAATCTTCAAGGCATGAACAATAGCAGCTAACTCCAAATCATGAACAGGGTAGTTCTTCTCGTGGGGCTTTAGCCGACGAGAAGCATATGCAATAACTCTACCCTCCTGCATCAACACACAACCGAGTCCAACTCTAGAAGCATCACAATACACCGTATATGACCCTGAGGCTGATGGGAACACAAGTACTGGAGCTGTGGTCAAATCCTCCTTGAGCTTCTGGAAGCTCTCCTCACATTCATCAGACCACACAAATGGAGCATTCTTCTGTATCAACTTAGTCAACGGTGAAGCAATAGATGAGAAACCCTGAACAAATCGGCGATAATAGCCTGCCAAGCCAAGAAAACTCCGAATCTCTGTAGCTGAGAAAGGTCTGGGCCAATTCTGCACTGCCTCAACCTTCTGTGGATCAACCCGAATACCATCACTGGACACTACATGTCCCAGAAAACCGAAAGTATCAAGCCAAAACTCACACTTAGTGAATTTTGCATAAAGCTTCTCTTCTCTCAACCTCTGCAATACCACTCTCAAATGTTGTGCATGCTCCTCCTGACTGCGTGAATATACCAGAATATCATCAATAAATACAATCACAAAAGAATCAAGATACGGCCAAAATACACTATTCATCAAGTGCATGAATGCAGCTGGGGCATTAGTCAACCCAAAAGACATCACCAGGAACTCGTAGTGCCCATATCGCGTCCTGAACGCTGTCTTCATAATATCTGAGTCCCTGATCTTCAACTGATGATAGCCCGATCGAAGATCAATCTTAGAAAATACACTAGCTCCCTGGATCTGATCAAATAGGTCCTCAATACGAGGTAATGGGTACTTATTCTTCACTGTTACCTTGTTCAGCTGCCTGTAATCAATGCACATTCTCATTGTGCCATCTTTCTTCTTCACGAACAACAACGGTGCACCCCAGGGTGACACACTCGGACGAATGAAACCCTTATCTAAGAGTTCCTGAAGCTGTTCTTTCAATTCTTTTAACTCTGCTGGTGCCATGCGATAGGGAGGAATAGAAATGGGTCGAGTGCCCGGCACCAAGTCAATACCAAAGTCAATATCTCGATCAGGCGGCATGCCTGGCAGGTCTGCTGGAAATACATCCGGAAACTCCCTCACAATGGGGACCGAATCAAGACCGGGTGTCTCGGCCTCAACATTTCTAATGAAGGCCAAATAAGATAAACAACCCTTGCCAATCATTCGTTGGGCCTTTATATAAGAAATCACCATGTCGGACACATAATCGGTCAAGCCACGCCACTCGATCCTCGGATTACCTGGAATAACTAGTGTGACTGTCTTGGCATGACAGTCCAAAATCGCATGGTAAGGAGATAGCCAATCCATGCCTAGAATCACATCGAAATCTACCATGCCCAGTAGTAATAAATCAACTCGGGTCTCCAGACCCCCAATAGTAATAATACAGGATCGATATACCTGATCCACAACAACAGTATCCCCCACTGGGGTAGACACATGTACGGGCAAAGCAAGAATACCACGGGTCGTACCCAAATGATGTGCAAAATAAGTAGAGACATAAGAATAGGTGGATCCGGGATCAAATAAGACGGAAGCATCCCTGTGGCAGACTGAGATAATACCTGAAATGACCGCATCTGAAGCACTAGCATCCTTCCTATCCGGAAGAGCATAGAAACGAGCATGGCCTCCACCAATACGATCCTCGCCCCTAGGGCGACCTCTCGATACCTGGCCACCAGTCCTAGCCGACTGTGCTGGCGTTGAAGAAATAGGAGTAGAAGACGAGGGTTGATCCCTCTACTGAGACCGCTTACGAAGCCACAGAGGACACTCTCTCCTGATATGGCCCAAATCACCGCACTCAAAACAACGGCCTGAAGATGGAAGAAGGGGCTGCTGAGGACCCCTCGCTATAGACGAACCCTGTGCCGAGGAAACAGGAACAGAGCTCTGAGCTGGAAGAGCACTCAGTGCAGGCTGACTCTGCTGACGGCTCTGCTGACCCTGATAACCCTGATGGCCCTAACGACCACGATCTGATGAAATCCCACTGGACTCTGCTCGTCCGGACTGATGAGACCTGAAAAAACGACCTCTGCTATGCTGAGATTGGCCCTAGATGGAGCACCACTGTAACTCCCGGTACCACGAGGCCTCTTAGCCTCTCTCTCTCTCGCTCTCTGCGGCGATCCGTCTCAATATGGCGGGCGGCATCAACCACCTCCTCAAAGGTAGCTGCCGAAACTCTCTCCCTGGTCATCAAAATGCGAATGGGATAAATAAGGCCATCAATAAATCTCCGAATCCTCTCTCGGTCTGTAGGAACTTACGCCCCAATCCCTAATTTAACTGTTCCCCTAAGTTCATTTCTACTATTGTGGTTTGCCGGGAGAGTCGGTTCCGAAAATTTGAGCATTTTGGGACACTTAGTCCCTAAATAAGAGCTTTGAAGCTAGAAAATGGCCCGTAGCCAGAACAGTGTTAAGACGATCTCGGAACGGAAATCCAATGGTTTCATTAGCTCCGTTAGATGATTTCGGGGTTGGGAGCACGTATGGAATGTATTTTGGAGGTCTGTAGCTCAATTAGGCTTGAAATGCCGAAGGTTGAAATTTTGGCGAATCCGAACGATAGGTGAGATTTTGATCCGGGGTTGGAATGGAATTCCGACAATTTCTGTAGCTTCGTTATGTGATTTTGGATATGTCCGCAAATTTTCAGGTCATTCGGACGTCGTTTGGTCGGGTTTTAGATCGAATGTGCAATTCGGAAAGTTTTAAGAAATTTAGGCTTGAATTCGATGTGAATTATGGGTTTTGATGTTGTTAGACGTGTTTTGAGGATTTGAGCAAGTTCGATTAAGGTATTAAGATGTGTTGGTATGTTTGGATGAGGTCCCGGGGCCTCGGGGTGTTTTCGGATGGTTAAACGGGAGAAATTGTGGAAAAAATTGCAGGTTGGGATCCTGCTTCTGTTGTTTCCGCTCCTGCGGAAATTTTGGACGCAGGAGCGTGTCCGCAGAAGCGGACGAGGTGCGCAGGAGCGGCTGGTTACGCAGAAACGGAAGTCATTCCGCTGAAGCGGCATCGCTGGTGCGAGCCAGTGATCGCAGAAGCGAAGGGGAGAAAAAGAGCATGCTCCGCAGAAGCGGACATTTGACCGCTTGGGCGAGACCGCAGAAGCGGACAATGGTTCGCAGAGGCGGATGTTTCCGCAGAAGCGGAAGCTTCTTCGCAGAAGCGGGCCCGCTTAAGCGGCCCTTTGCTCGCAGAAGCGGAAATGGCCGGCTAGGCCTGGAACCGCTGAAGCGACCCTTTGGTCGCGGATACGGGTGCATAGGAGCGGAAAATATTCCGCAGAAGCGAAAATCGCTGTAAGTAAGTGTATCGGAAGTTAGAAAAATTTCAGAACATTTCACACATTTTGGGTCTCGGCTTTAGAGGCGATTTGGGCGATTTTGAAGAGAAATTCAAGGGAAATCATCAGGTAATCAACTATGGACTTAATCTATGATTAGTATTGGTAATATTATTGTGACGACCCAAAAGGTCATCACTTGTTTATTTAATCATTCCGAGCTTTTGAGGTCTTGAAAACCTCATTTATAGTTGCCTCGATTTGCGTGCACAGTCCGGGCACAAAGCTGGAAAAGATTTATGTTGAAATATGTGAAATATGTGAAAAAGTAGAAGAATTTTGATATTAATATTGATATCGTTGACTTTGGTCAACATTTTTGGTAAACGGACCCGGATCCGTGATTTGACTATTTCAGAAAATCCGTAGAAAAATATGGAGCTTGGACATATGTCCGGAATTGAAATCCGAGGTCTAGAACCCCGGTAAAAGAATTTTTCTGTTAAATTGTTTTCTGAAAATGTTTAAGGAAAATGAAACTGAATTTTGATTAAAAGGTACTGGTATCGGGCTCGTATTTTGGTTCCGACGTCCGGTACAGGTCATATATATTGGTTAAGCGCTTCCTGTAAAGTTTGGTTGAAAACGGACGTCGTTTGACGTGTTTCGGCCTTAAATTGGAAAGTTTGGAAATTTTGAAATCTTAAAGAATTCTTGAGCTTTAAGGCTCAATTCATTGATTTTGATGTTATTTTAGCGATTTGATCGCGCGAGCAAGTTCGTATGATGTTTTTGAGTTAGTGTACATATTTGGTTTGGAGCCCCGAGGGCTCGGGAGTGTTTCGGAGGTGGTTCGGGGTGTTTTTGGACTTAGAAAACCAGCAGATTTCCTGCAATTTTTACACAGATATTTTACCCTACGCGATCGCGGACTTGTCCACGCGATCGCACTGCCTTGTCTCGATACTCAACGCGATCGCGGCTGTCTTCACGCGATCGCGAAGCTTTACATCTTTCTCCAACGCGATCGCAGCCTTCTTCACGCGATCGCGTAGCTTTCCGTTTTCCTTCAACGCGATCGCGACCCTTTTCACGCGATCGCGTAGTACAAATGAACCACCCAGCGAAATTCTTCTACGCGATCGCAGCATTGTCCACGCGATCGCGTAGTGTTAAAAATTTGCCTTCCGCGATCGCGACCCAGTTCATGCGATCGCGTAGAAGAAAAATTTCGCCCAGTGATTTTAATACAGAGAACAGAACAGAAATGGGATAAAAATCCCATTTCTGTTCAAACCCCTTCTCCACAACATTTTAGGCGATTTTGAGGCATTTCTTCATCAAAGTTCATTGGGTAAGTATTGTTAACTCGTTTTCTTCATTTTTCATCAACATCAATCAAATCCTTAGGCTTAAACATGTATAAATTGGTTGAAAATTTGAGAAATGGGTGTAGTTAGGGCTTTCAAAGAAATTGCGATTTAGACCTCGTTTTGGAGTCGGACTTAAGAACAAATTGTATAATTGAACCCATGGAAGATTGGGTGAACTTATTTTGGTTCGAAACTTGAGTTTCGATTATGTGGGCCGGGGTCGGTTTTTACTATTCCGGGCAGAATATTGTAAAAACCATATTTAGCAATATGAACTAGTTTGTTAAGTAGAATTGATGATATTAAATCAATTGTGTATAGATACGATTGGATTGGAGTCAAATTAAAAAGGAAAAGGCATTGCTACGGATTGAATCGTTCGTAAACTTTCGAGGTAAGTGTTTGTTCTATCCTAGCTTGAGGGAATAGGATTATGTGTTATGTGTTATGTGATCGAGTGCGGTGTATGGGGGCTGTGGTGACGAGCATCCATACACTGGCGTCTAGTATGACCGTGAGTCGTTGGAAAATGATATTTTGAGATATATTACATGTGAATCGTTATTGTTCTCCCTTGTTGGGACTTGTTGTGAAGATAATTATTGATTGCCCTTGATGGAACGATTTATGAATTGTTGTTTCTTTCTCTGCCCTTAACTGGTGATTGTTATTTGGGTGAGGAAGAGTGATAATGCACGAAGGGTGATGCCGTGCCATGTTTATTTATTTATGCACGAAGGTTAATGCCGTGCCATGTTTATTTATTGATTATGCACGAAGGATCATGCCGTGCCTGTTATTGAACCATGTACGAAGGATCATGCCGTACTATGGATGTGAGGATGAGAGTAAAAGCACGAAGGGTGATGCCGTGTACTTTATTTGTTTATTTGGTGAGGATGAGAGTAAAAGCACGAAGGGTGATGCCGTGTACTTTATTTGTTTATTTGGTGAGGATGAGAGTAAAAGCACGAAGGGTGATGCCGCCGTGCAATTGCTTGTTATTTCTTGAAGTGATATTATTCGTGTTTACATTATACTTTGTTTTCTTTGTGAAATTATTAACTGTGGTTAGTTGTTAAATTCTTTAAGATATTTCTTATAGTGTTATTACTTGATTATTTCTTGTTATTTTGTGGTACACATATATATATTGAATTGCACAGGTTTATGTGAGTGTCTGGTCCTAGGCTTGTCACTACTTCGCCGGGATAGGCCGGGCACTTACCAGCACATGGGGTCGGTTGTGCTGATACTACACTTCTGTGCGTTTTTGCACAGGTCCAGGCTACGATCAGGAGCAGCAGCAGCAGTAAGTAGATTGCGTGGGAGTTAATCATATTTGAGACCGAGGTAGCTTGCAGACGTCCGCAAGCCCGGCGTCTCTTTCTTTATTTATGTTATTAGCTGTAGTCTCATTGTTCCGAGACAAACAGAATTATGTTATATTTCCTTCAAACTTTTATGTGTAGTATTCCATAGTAGTTTGTGAGTTGGCGACTCCAAGTCTTGGGTAGAGGATTTCAATATGATTTTTATCTCGTGATTTATTATTTCCATTTCGATAAAGTATTCCGCATTTATTTAATTAAAATTGTGTTAAAAAAATAGGATAGTATGAATACAGTGGCTTGCCTAGCTACCACGAGTAGGCGCCATCACGATCCCGATATTGGGGAAAAATCCGGGTCGTGACAAGTTGGTATCAGAGCTCTAGGTTACATAGGTCTCACCACTCACGAACAAGCTTAGTAGAGTTTGAGAGGTAGGTACGGAGACGTCTGTACTTGTCCTCCAGAGTCTATTGAGTTAGGAAAAAGTCTCTCATTTGTTCTTTCTTGTCGTGCGACTTGTTCCTCGATTACTGATTGAATTTCTATTCTGTCCTTTCGCAGATGGTAAGGACACGCACTTCTTCGTCCGCTGACCAGCAGCCTGAGCCCCAGACAGCTCCTGTGAGGGGCAGGGGCCGAGGCCGTACTAGAGGCCGTGGTAGGGGTAGAGCTCAGCCCCAGGCAGCTACCCCAGAGGTGGAGCCTCGTATTGAGATTGATGAGGAGGTTCCGGTTCCAGCAGCTCCAGTGGGCCCAGCTCAGGTCCCAGGAGAGGCTTTGATTACCCCGGATCTCCGGGATGCTTTGGTCGGAATAGCGGGATTTATGGATAGCATTGCCAGAGCGGGTCTATTATCAGTTGCCCCACCTACTTCTCAGGCTGGAGGAGGGACCCAGACTCCTATTGCTCATACTCCGGAGCCAGTAGCTCCTCAGCCTCAAGCACCAGTAATTCAGCCAGCTGTGGCCACTCAGTCAGGTACCACAGCTCATGCCGGCGATGGAGCGGCCATGACTTCCGATTCGTTATGGAGGCTTGATCGGTTCTCCAAGCTATTTACCACTACATTCAGTGGAGCCGCATCAGAGGATCCTCAGGACTTTTTATTCAGTTGCCATGAGATTCTCGAGACTATGGGGATCGTGGAGACAAACGGAGTTGATTTCTGTACCTTCAGACTTGCAGGATCCGCCAAGACTTGGTGGAGAGATTATTGCCCGACTCGACCAGCAGGGTCCCCAGCTCTATCATGGGACCAGGTTTGCGGAACTATTTATGGAGAAGTTTCTCCCTGCTACTCGGCGGGATTTACTTCGGAGGCAGTTTGAGCGCCTCCATCAGGGCACTATGACAGTTACACAGTATGAGACGAGATTTATTGACTTGGCTCGTCATGCGGTGGTGATACTTCCCACGGAGCGGGAGAGGGTCCGCAGGATTTATAGATGGGCTTAATCAGCCGATTAGACTCCGGATGGCTATGGGCGTGGGGAGTGACATATCATTTCAGGAGGCAGCCAATGCGGCACGCAGAGTTGAGATGGCTCTTGCTAGGGAGGCGGTTATTCTTCGGATAAGAGGCCTCGTCATACGGGTAGATTTGGTGGTTCTTCCTGTGGTAGGAGAGAATCCTTTGATAGAGGCCGGTCTTCCGGGCCTTTTCATTCCGCCCTTCGAGCTCGCGGGGTGGATCGGGTGATCGTGGTTCTCGGGGTATTATTCGGACCGGTCTCCTATTAGTGCTCGGCCTCTTCGGAGCGTTCGTGGAGGCCATTCGGGTCGTCGGGGCCAGCAGCCCCTATCAGTCCAAGAGTTGCTACGGTTGTGGCGACCCGAGTCATTTTATCGGGAATTGCCCTATAGCGAGCGGGCAACTCTCGGCGGCGAGGTCCTCGTCCCATGATTCGAGCCCCGAGCTGACCCTCGGCCGCCCAGCCAGCGAGAGGCGGGGGTAGAGATTATAGAGGTGGAGGTCGAGACCGTAGAGGTGGAGACCGACCGGCGAGAGGTAGAGGTCGGCCGGTTGATGGTCGTCCTAGAGACGCGGCTCGGAGGGGACACGCGATCCCGTTTCTATGCTTTACCGGCCGGGCCGGAGGCAGAGGCATCGGATGTCGTGATTACGGGTACTATTCTTGTGTGTGGCGAGAGGTGCTTCGGTATTATTTGACCCTGGATCTACCTATTCCTATGTGTCTTCCTACTTCGCACCGTATTTAGTCGTGCCCAGCTATGCTCTGGATATTCCAGTTTATGTGGCTACGCCAGTGGGTGACTCTATTGTAGTCGATCGGGTGCATTGTTCGTGCGTAGTTATATTTGGGGGCCTTGAGACCCGTGTTGATCTGTTGCTCTTGGATATGGTAGATTTTGATGTCATATTGGGGATGGACTGGTTGTCCCCATACCATGCTATTCTTGATTGTCATGCTAAGACTGTCACCTTAGCCTTGCCAGAATCACCCCGATTAGAGTGGAAGGGTACCTCAAGCCACTCCGTTCGCATTGTTATTTCTTATGTTAAGGCTCGACGTATGGTCGAGAAGGGGTGTCTAGCTTATTTGGCTTATGTTCGTGATTCCAGCGCAGAAGTTCCTTCCATTGAGTCAGTCCCTATTGCACGGGAGTTTCCTGAGGTTTTTCCTTCGGACCTGCAGGGCATGCCACCCGACAGGGATAATGATTTCTGTATTGATCTGGCACCGGGCACTCAGCCCATCTCTATTCCACCCTATCGTATGGCCCCGCCGGAGTTAAAGGAGTTGAAGGATCAGTTGCAGGACCTTCTTAAGAAGGGTTTTATCAGGCCCAGTGTTTCCCCCTAGGGGCACCTGTATTATTTGTAAAGAAGAAGGATGGCTCGATGCGGATGTGTATTGATTACCGGCAGTTAAACAAGGTGACTATCAAAAATAAATATCCACTGCCGAGGATTGATGATTTGTTTGACCAGCTCCAGGGAGCGAGGGTATTCTCTAAGATAGACTTGAGGTCAGGCTACCATCAGCTGAAGATCAGGGCGGCTGACATTCCTAAGACAACCTTTCGCTCTAGATATGGGCATTATGAGTTCTTGGTCATGTCCTTCGGGTTGACCAATGCCCCAGCAACATTCATGGAGTTGATGAATCGGGTATTCAGGCCTTACTTAGATCTGTTCGTGATAGTCTTCATAGATGACATCCTGGTATACTCCCGCAGGCCAGGAAGAGCACGAGCAGCACCTCGGAGTGGTTCTTCAGACTTTGAAGAATAATGAGCTATATGCCAAATTTTCGAAATATGAGTTCTGGTTGAGTTCGGTGGCATTTCTGGGTCATATTGTATCAGTGGAAGGTATTTAGGTGGACCCAAAGAAGATTGAGGCAGTGCCAGGTTGGCCCAGGCCCTCCTCAGCTACTGAGATTCGTATCTTCCTTGGTCTGGCAGGTTATTATCATCGTTTTGTAGAGGTGTTATCTTCGATCGCAGCACCTATGACTAGATTGACCCAAAATGGTGCCCCTTTTCAGTGGACGGAGAAGTGTGAGGCGAGCTTTCAAAAGCTCAAGACAGCTTTGACTTCGGCCCCTATCTTGATGTTGCCTACCGGTTTGGAGTCCTATACGATATATTGTGATGCCTCACGGGTTTGGAGCGGTATTGATGCGGGATGGTAAGGTTATCGCTTATGCTTCGAGGCAGTTAAAGATACATGAGAAGAATTATCCAGTTCATGATCTTGAGTTAGCAGCAGTGGTTCATGCCTTAAAGATCTGGAGGCATTATCTATATGGTGTGACATGTGAGGTGTACACCGATCACAAAAGCCTACGGTACTTGTTCAAACAGAAGGAGTTGAATCTACGACAGCGGAGATGGTTAGAGTTGCTAAAAGACTATGATGTTACTATATTATATCACCCAGGTAAGGCCAATGTGGTGGCCGATGCATTGAGTAGAAAGTATGCCAGCATGGGTAGTCTTGCATATATTCCGGTCAATCAGAGACCATTAGCTCTAGATGTCCAGGCCTTAGCCAACCGGTTCGTGAGATTAGACATTTCCGAGCCTAGCAGGGTGTTAGCCTGCACGGTCGCTCGTTCTTCTTTATTAGAGCGTATCCGTGAGAGGCAATTTGATGATCCTCATTTGCGTGAGTTGAGAGATACAGTACAGCGGGGAGGTGCCACACAGGTAAACCTAGATGATGATGGGGTATTGAAATTGCAAGGTCGAGTTTGTGTGCCCAATGTCGAAGGAATTCGAGAGTTGATCTTAGCAGAGGCCCACAGTTCGCGGTATTCTATTCACCCAGGCGCCGCGAAGATGTACCGGGACTTACGGCAACACTATTGGTGGCGCAGAATGAAGAAAGATATCGTTGCGTATGTCGCTCGGTGTCTAAATTGTCGGCAGGTGAAATATGAGCACCAGAGACCTGGTGGTGTATTCCAGAGGATTGAAATTCCCGAGTGGAAATGGGAGCGGATCACTATGGACTTCGTTACTGGACTTCCTTTGACTCGGAGGAAATTTGATGCTATTTGGGTCATTGTTGATAGGCTGACCAAATCAGCACACTTTATTCCAGTATCCGTCTCCTACTCGTCGGAGAGGTTAGCGGAGATTTACATTAGGGAGATTGTTCGTCTCCATGGGGTGCCAGTATCTATTATCTCTGATCGGGGTACGCAGTTTACCTCGCGGTTCTGGAGAGCGGTCCAGCAGGAGTTAGGCACCCAGGTTCAGTTGAGTACAGCATTTCATCCTCGGACGGATGGCCAGTCAGAGAGGACTATTCAGATTCTTGAGGACATGCTTCGAGCCTGTGTTATTGATTTCGGAGGCTCGTGGGACCGGTTTCTGCCATTAGCAGAGTTCGCCTACAATAACAGTTACCAATCTAGCATCCAGATGGCTCCCGTATGAGGCATTGTATGGTAGGCGATGTCGATCACCGGTTGGATGGTTTGAACCGGGAGAGGCTCGGTTGTTGGGTACAGACTTAGTTCAGAGGCCTTGGATAAGGTCAAGACTATTCAGGAGAGATTGCGTTCAGCTCGGTCTAGGCAAAAGACTTATGCGGATCGTAAGGTTCGAGATGTAGATTTCATGGTTGGTGAACGAGTATTGCTCCGAGTGTCGCCTATGAAGGGCGTGATGAGGTTTGGGAAGAAGGGCAAGCTCGGCCCTAGGTATATTGGTCCATTTGAGATTCTAGACAGAGTGGGAGGGGTGGCTTACAGATTAGCTTTGCCGCCTAGCTTATCAGCCGTACATCCAGTTTTCACGTATCTATGCTTCGGAGATACCACGGCGATCCCACACATATGTTAGACTTCAGTACTGTCCAATTGGACAATGATCTATCCTACGAGGAGGAGCCGGTGGCTATTCTAGACCGGCAGGTTCGACAGCTGAGGTCGAAGAGTTATCCTTCTGTGCGTGTTCAGTGGAGAGGTCAGCCTCCTGAGGCATCGACCTAGGAGTCCGAGTCTGATATGCGGAGCCGCTACCCACACTTGTTTCCTGACTCAGGTACTTCTTTCTTTTGTCCGTTCGAGGACGAACGGTTGTTTTAGAGGTGGAGATTGTGACGACCCAAAAGGTCATCACTTGTTTATTTAATCATTCCGAGCTTTTGAGGTCTTGAAAACCTCATTTATAGTTGCCTCGATTTGCGTGCACAGATCCGGGCACAAAGCTGGAAAAGATTTATGTTGAAATATGTGAAATATGTGAAAAAGTAGAAGAATTTTGATATTAATATTGATATGGTTGACTTTGGTCAACATTTTTGGTAAACGGACCCGGATCCGTGATTTGACTATTTCAGAAAATCCGTAGAAAAATATGGAACTTGGGCATATGTCCGGAATTGAAATCCGAGGTCTAGAACCCCGGTAAAAGAATTTTTATGTTAAATTGTTTTCTGAAAATGTTTAAGGAAAATGAAACTGAATTTTTATTAAAAAGTACTGGTATCGGGCTCGTATTTTGGTTCCGACGCCCGGTACGGGTCATATATATTGGTTAAGCGCTTCCTGTAAAGTTTGGTTGAAAACGGACGTCGTTTGACGTGTTTCGGCCTTAAATTGGAAAGTTTGGAAATTTTGAAATCTTAAAGAATTCTTGAGCTTTAAGGCTCAATTCATTGATTTTGATGTTATTTTAGCGATTTGATCGCGCGAGCAAGTTCGTATGATGTTTTTGAGTTAGTGTACATATTTGGTTTGGAGCCCAGAGGGCTCGGGAGTGTTTCGGAGGTGGTTCAGGGTGTTTTTGGACTTAGAAAACCAGCAGATTTCCTGCAATATTTACACAGATATTTTACCCTACGCGATCGTGGACTTGTCCACGCGATCGCACTGCCTTGTCTCGATACTCAACGCGATCGCGGCTGTCTTCACGCGATCGCGAAGCTTTACATCTTTCTCCAACGCGATCGCAGCCTTCTTCACGCGATCGCGTAGCTTTCCGTTTTCCTTCAACGCGATCGCGACCCTTTTCACGCGATCGCGTAGTACAAATGAACCACCCAGCGAAATTCTTCTACGCGATCGCAGCATTGTCCACGCGATCGCGTAGTGTTAAAAATTTGCCTTCCGCGATCGCGCCCCAGTTCATGCGATCGCGTAGAACAAAAATTTCGCCCAGTGATTTTAAGACAGAAAACAGAACAGAAACGGGATAAAAATCCCATTTCTGTTCAACTCTCTTCTCCACAACATTTTAGGCAATTTTGAGGCATTTCTTCATCAAAGTTCATTGGGTAAGTATTGTTAACTCGTTTTCTTCATTTTTCATCAACATCAATCAAATCCTTAGGCTTAAACATGTATAAATTGGTTGAAAATTTGAGAAATGGGTATAGTTAGGGCTTTCAAAGAAATTGCGATTTAGACCTCGTTTTGGAGTCGGACTTAAGAACAAATTGTATAATTGAACCCATGGAAGATTGGGTGAACTTATTTTGGTTCGAAACTTGAGTTTCGATTATGTGGGCTCGGGGTCGATTTTTACTATTCCGGGCAGAATATTGTAAAAACCATATTTAGCAATATGAACTAGTTTGTTAAGTAGAATTGATGATATTAAATCAATTGTGTATAGATACGATTGGATTGGAGTCAAATTAAAAAGGAAAAGGCATTGCTACGGATTGAATCGTTCGTAAACTTTCGAGGTAAGTGTTTGTTCTATCCTAGCTTGAGGGAATAGGATTATGTGTTATGTGTTATGTGATCGAGTGCGGTGTATGGGCTGTGGTGACGAGCATCCATACACTGGCGTCTAGTATGACCGTGAGTCATTGGAAAATGATATTTTGAGATATATTACATGTGAATCGTTGTTGTTCTCCCTTGTTGGGACTTGTTGTGAAGATAATTATTGATTGCCCTTGATGGAACGATTTATGAATTGTTGTTTCTTTCTCTTGCCCTTAACTGTGATTGTTATTTGGGTGAGGAAGAGTGATAATGCACGAAGGGTGATGCCGTGCCATGTTTATTTATTTATGCGCGAAGGTTAATGCCGTGCCATGTTTATTTATTGATTATGCACGAAGGATCATGCCGTGCCCTGTTATTGAACCATGTACGAAGGATCATGCCGTACTGTGGATGTGAGGATGAGAGTAAAAGCACGAAGGGTGATGCCGTGTACTTTATTTGTTTATTTGGTGAGGATGAGAGTAAAAGCACGAAGGGTGATGCCGTGTACTTTATTTGTTTATTTGGTGAGGATGAGAGTAAAAGCACGAAGGGTGATGCCGTGCAATTGCTTGTTATTTCTTGAAGTGATATTATTCGTGTTTACATTATACTTTGTTTTCTTTGTGAAATTATTAACGTGTGGTTAGTTGTTAAATTCTTTAAGATATTTCTTATAGTGTTATTACTTGATTATTTCTTGTTATTTTGTGGTACACATATATATATTGAATTGCACAGGTTTATGTGAGTGTCTGGTCCTAGGCTTGTCACTACTTCGCCGGGATAGGCCAGGCACTTACCGGCACATGGGGTCGGTTGTGCTGATGCTACACTTCTGTGCGTTTTTGCACAGGTCCAGGTTACGATCAGGAGCAGCAGCAGGAGTAAATAGATTGCGTGGGAGTTGATCATATTTGAGACCGAGGTAGCTTGCAGACGTCCGCAGGCCCGGCGTCTCTTTCTTTATTTATGTTTATAGCTGTAGTCTCATTGTTCCGAGACAAACGGAATTATGTTATATTTCCTTCAAACTTTTATGTGTAGTATTCCATAGTAGTTTGTGAGTTGGTGACTCCAAGTCTTGGGTAGAGGATTTCAATATGATTTTTATCTCGTGATTTATTATTTCCATTTCGATAAAGTATTCCGCATTTATTTAATTAAAATTGTGTTAAAAAAATAGGATAGTATGAATACAGTGGCTTGCCTAGCTACCACGAGTAGGCGCCATCACGATCCCGATATTGGGGAAAAATCCGGGTCGTGACAATTATGCAATTATATCATGAAAATGGAGGAATTTGGGGTAATTTATGGAGGATTTAGCCCTAGGCTTGAACTTTAGAAAATCAAGGTTTTGAATGGCCAAATGGAGTCCGAATTTGGTAAAATTTATATGCTTAGACTCGTATTGAGACAAGGGTTCCGAATATGTGACTTTCGTGATTTTTCGATAAGCGTACCAAAAGTCGGGTTTTGACAACTTTGGGAATTTTGATGTAAATTGAGTTGTATTGATTGGGTGTAGTCCCATTGGCCTAATTTGTTGTGTTTCTACTGTATTTGATCAAATTCTACGCGTGCGAAGCTTGATTCTCGCGGCAAGAGGGTTATTTCTTAGCGGTTTTTGCACCGGAATTGAGGTAAGTGGCTTGTCTAACTTCGTGTGGGGGATTTTCACCCCTAGGATATTATTGTGATACTTTAAATGCCTTGTACGCGAGGTGACGGGCGTGTACATGCGCTGGTTGTTGAACACATACTTTACTCAAAATGTTCAATGAGTGATATTACTGTTTTTAGATGTTAAATTCGATATTCCTACCCGGTAGTAGTTATAAAAGCATGATTAGATAGAATCTAACTGTCCGGTTGCTTAATTGACTTACTTGAGTTTTCTTGGTAATCGCTGGCGCTGTTCATCGGCGGAGTTATCATTAGGCATATTATGCTTCTCTCTGTGTATCCCTTTATTTGCTGTGGTTATGGACTACGGGTTCGATTCCCGAGATCCTGAGATTTTGAAATGTGGACTACGGGTTCGATTCCCGAGATCCTGAGTTATTGAAATATGGACTACGGGTTCGATTCCCGAGATCCTGAGATTATTGAAATGTGGACTACGGGTTCGATTCCCGAGATCCTGAGATTTATTGAAATATGGACTACGGGTTCGATTCCCGAGATCCCGAGATTATTGAAATGTGGACTACGGGTTCGATTCCCGAGATCCTGAGATTATTGAAATAAGGACTACGGGTTCGATTCCCGAGATCCTGACTTATTGGTAGGGACTACGGGTTCGATTCCCGGAGATCCTGAGTTATTGAGATATTATTGAGACATGGGTTGCGGGTTCCGGAGATCCTGAGATTATTGAGACACATCTTGAGGTATTGAGGCATGGGCTGCGAGTTCGATTCCCGGAGACCCAGAGATACTATTATTGGGACTGCGGGTTAAATTCCCGTAGCTCCTGGATTGTTGGTTATAGAGTAGGACTGTGGGTTCAATTCCCACAGGTCCTGGACTTGTTGATTTAGTTTTGTTACTTGTTATTAGCTTAATTTTTGCCGGTTGCAGTAATCACTTTATTATTGCTATTTCGGATTTATTATTATTTGAGCTGCTTATTATTGTTATTGTCTTTTTGTTATTGTTCTCTCAGTAGGGCCACGACCTTCCTCGTCACTACTCCATCGAGGTTAGGCTTGGCACTTACTGAGTACCGCCGTGGTGTACTCATGCTACTCTTCTGCACACTTTTGTTGTGCAGATCCGGGTACATCAGAGGAGGCTCGTACTAGGTGATTCCGCAGCTTTCTGGGAGACTTCGAGGTATGATCTGCTACGTCCGCGGATCCGGAGGCTTCCTTCTATTCTAGTATTACTAGTTGACATTTTTCCTCATTTCGTTGTTAGATACTCTTTACACATAGAGCCACAATTGTATTTCTCTTTTAGTCTGTGTTACCGTGGGGTTCCGGATCTTGGTAGTGTTTTATTTATTGTGTGATGGATGTATGTGCCAAGCGGCACGGATTACATATCTTTTATGTTATTTTTCGCTGTTTCTTATATAAGTATTTATAACTTATAGATTCCGCAACGTGATTAGGCTTACCTAGTCGTGGGAGTGGGTGCCATCACGACATGTTCACAATTGGTGAACTAGGGTCGTGACAAGTTGGTATCAGAGCTCTAGGTTCATAGGAGTCACGGGACACAGACCGGTTACTTAGAGTCTCGCTGATCGATACGGAGACGTCCGTATTTATCTACGAGGGGCTATGTAACTGTTTAGGAAACTCTTCATTTCTTTTGGATTCCTTGTCGTGCGACATTTTTGGCATAAAAAAAATCTAAACTACGCTTTCTATTCTCTCGCGGATGGTGAGGACATGAGCTAATCGCGATGATCAGAGGTACCCGCGCCCCCTGCTGCTGCCGTCGAGGGCGGGGCCGAGGTAGAGGACGAGGACGCGCCGAGGTGTGGCCACGGCACCCTCGCGCGTTGCCGGCGAGGTGCCACCGGTGAGACCGAGGTTGGAGCGCGAGCACACGGTACACCGACTACGAGCTGCTACTACTCGGCACTACGGGAGACACCGGCTCGGTTCATGAGTATGTATACCACTTTAGCCCGGGCGGGATCGCTTCCTCTTGTTGCGGCTACATCTCGGGCGGGGGAGGGGCCCGGACTCTCGCGGCCGTTACACCGGAGCGGCGTGTGCCGGTGGGGCAGGTTCCGGATGTTTTGGTTATGCCTCCCGCTGCCCCAGCACAGTCCGGAGGAGGACCGAGTGCCTGCGAGGACGAGCGGCGTAGATTGGAGAGGTTCGAAAATATGACCCTCCGGTGTTTAGTGGTTTGGCTTCGGATGATGCATTGGGTTTTCCGGAGGAGTGTCATCGTATTCTTCGCACTATGGGGATTGTGGAGACCGGCGGGGTTTCCTTCACTGCTTTTCGGTTTCGTGGGGCCGACTATGATTGGTGGCGCACGTATGAGTTGGATAGTCCGGAGGAGTATGCTTCATTAACCTGGACGCAGTTTTCAGAACTGTTTTTGAGGGAGTTTGTTCCACGAGCCTTAGGGATTCTTGGCGCTCGGAGTTCGAGCGGTTGCGACGGGGCTCCATGTCAGTATCGGAGTATGCTATCGGTTTCACCCGCCTAGCCGAGGCATGCACCGACTTTGGTAGCCACGGTTCGGGAGCGAGTGCGGAGATTTATTGAGGGCCTTGTTCCGCCTATCCGATCCGGCATGGCCAGGAGAGCTTGAGACAGATATATCTTATCAGCAAGCGGTTAGCATTGCCAAGAGGATCGAGAGTATGCTCCCAGAGAGCGGAGGGAGAGAGAGGCCAAGAGGTCTCGTGAGTCGGGTCATTTCTGTGGTGCCCGCACTTCATCAGCCGGTCGTTTTGGCAGAGGTTATTCTGGTCGACCAGTTCACTCGGCATTACCCGCAGCCGGTAGTACTCCAGGCCTTCCAGCATCTCAGGAGCCTTATTATGTTCCCCCAGTTTCCAGTGCACCTCCTGCGCGGGGTCCGTCCAGGGGTCAGACTAGTGGGGGTGAGGCCGGTCAGTCATAGCCACCGCGTCCTCCCAGAGCTTGTTTTGAGTGTGGGGATACTCGCCACCTGGTTAGGGAGTGCCCCAGGCGCAAGAGAGGAGCCCCTCATTAGTCGTCACAACATTCGCGTGGTTCTCAGGGCCAGCAGGCTATCATTCCAGCCCAGCTGCCACTCCACCTGCCCAGTCATCCAGGGGCGGGGGTCAGGGTTCCAGAGGCCGTCCTCGAGAGGGGGGACATGCCAGATTCTATGCTATTCCTGATCGCGCGCGGCTGTTGCATCTGACTCTGTTATCACAGGTATTATTATGGTTAGTCACAGGGAGGCATCGGTTCTATTCGACCCTGGTTCCACTTTTTCATATGTGTCTTCTTACTTTGCTTCTCATCTGGGTGTGCCTCGGGATTCTTTGAGTGCCCCCATTTATGTTTCCACTCCGGTGGGTGATTCTTTGGCCGTGGACCGCGTATATCGGTCGTGTTTGATTACCATTTGTGATTTTGAGACCAGAGCGGATCTATTACTGCTTGGGATGGTCGATTTTGATATTATTCTGGGCATGGACTGGTTGTCGCCCCATTATGCTATTCTTGATTGTCACGCCAAGACCGTGACGCTGGCTATGCCAGGCATTCCACGTATTGAGTGGAGTGGTACTCTAGATCACACCCCTAGCCGTGTTATTTCCTTTCTCAGAGCTCAGCGTATGGTTGAGAAGGGGTGTGCTGCTTATCTAGCTTATGTGCGGGATGTTAGTATTGACACTCCTTCTATTGATTCTGTTCCAGTGGTACATGATTTCGCTAATGTATTTCCAGCTGATCTCCCGGGCATGCCGCCCGACAGAGATATTGATTTTGCTATTGATTTGTTGCGGGCACTCGGCCCATTTCTATTCCACCGTACCGTATGGCTCCTCCTGTGTTGAAGAAGTTGAAGGATTAGTTATAGTAGTTGTTGGGTAAGGGTTTTATTCGACCCAGTGTTTCGCCTTGGGGTGCTCCTGTATTATTTGTGAAGAAAAAGGACGGTTCTATGCGTATATGTATTGACTATCGTCAGCTGAACAAGGTTACAGTGAAGAACCGGTATCCTTTGCCCCGTATTGATGATTTATTTGACCAGCTACAGGGCGCACAGGTGTTTTCTAAGATTGATTTGCGCTACGGGTATCACCAGCTGAAGATTCAGGAGCCAGATATCCCGAAGACTGCCTTCAGGACCCGGTATGGTCACTATGAGTTCCTCGTGATATCTTTTGGGCTGACAAATGCCCCAGCAGCCTTTATGCATTTGGTGCACATTGTGTTCAGGCCTTATCTGGACTGGTTCATGATTGTCTTCATTGATGATATTCTAGTATATTCCCGGAGCCGGGAAGAGCACGAGCAGCATTTGAGGATAGTGCTTCAGATTTTGAGGGAGAAGCAGCTTTATGCCAAGTTCTCTAAATGTGAATTCTGGTTGAGTTCAGTGGCATTTTTGGGCCACGTGGTGTCGAGTGATGGTATTCGAGTAGATCCGAGGAAGGTGGAGGCCGTGCAGAGTTGGCCCAGACCCTCCTCCGCTACTGAGAGTCGCAGTTTCCTTGGTTTGGCGGGCTATTACCGTCGTTTCGTAGAGGGGTTCTCTTCGATTGCAGCACCTATAACTAGATTGACCCAAAAGGGTGCCCCTTTTCGGTGGACAGACGAGTGTGAGGCGAGCTTTCAGAAGCTCAAGACAGCGTTGACTTCGGCCCCTATATTGATGTTGCCTACAGGTTCGGGGTCCTATACTGTATATTGTGATGCCTCACGAGTTGGACTCGGTGCGGTATTGATGCGGGACGGTAGGGTGATTGCCTACGCGTCGAGACAGCTGAAGGTGCATGAGAAGAATTATCCTGTTCATGATTTGGAGCTAGCTGCCATTGTTCACGCCTTGAAAATTTGGCGTCATTATTTATATGGGGTTCCTTGTAAGATCTACACTGATCACCGGAGCTTGCATCACTTGCTTAAGCAGAAAGACCTGAATATGCGTCAGAGGAGATGGTTGGAACTACCGAAGGACTATGATATTACTATTCTCTATCATCCGGGCAAGGCTAATGTGGTTGCTGATGCCTTGAGTCGTCGGGCAGAGAGTTTGGGGAGTTTAGCATATCTGCCAGCTTCAGAGAGGCCTATGGCGATGGATGTTCAGGCTTTAGCCAGACAGTTTGTTAAGACTGGATCTTTCGGAGCCCAGCCGGATTCTGGCATGTGTGGTTTCTCGGTCTTCTCTATTTGACCGCATCAGGGAGCGTCAGTTCGATGAACCTCATTTGCTTGTCCTTCGGGATAGAGTTCGGCGTGGTGATGCTCGAGATGTTACCATCGGGGATGATGGAGTCATGAGGATGCGGGGGCGTATCTGTGTGCCCAATGTAGATGATCTTCGAGAGCTGATTCTAGCAGAGGCCCATAGTTCGCGGTATTCCATCCATCCGGGAGTCGCGAAGATGTATCAGGACTTGAAACAACATTATTGGTGGAGGCGGATGAAGAGGGATATAGTTGATTATGTTTCTAGATGCCTCAACTGCCAGCAGGTGAAGTATGAGCATCAGCGTCCGGGTGGATTGATGCAGCAGATTGAGATTCCAGAGTGGAGATGGGAGCGCATCACCATGGACTTTGTATCTGGACTTCCACGGATCGTTAGGAAGTTTGATTCCATTTGGGTTATTGTGGATCGGCTGACCAAGTCCGCCCATTTTATACCGGTGAGCACTACTTATTCATCGGAGCGACTGGCGGAGATCTATATCAGGAGATAGTTCGGCTGCATGGTATTCCAGTTTCCATCATTTCAGATAGAGGCACTCAGTTCACTTCACGGTTCTGGAGAGCTCTACAGCAGGAGTTAGGTATTCGGGTGGAGCTGAGCACAGCATTTCACCCCCAGACTGATGGGCAGTCTGAGCGCACTATTCAGATTTTGGAGGATATGCTCCGTGCGTGCGTGATTGAGTTTGGAGGTTCATGGGATCACTTCTTGCCACTGGCGGAGTTTGCTTATAACAACAGCTACCAGTCTAGTATTCAGATGGCACCGTACGAGGCCCTATATGGTAGGAGGTGCAGGTCTCCCGTGGGTTGGTTTGAGCCGGGCGAGGCCAGGTTGCTAGGTACTGATATGGTTCAGGAGGCTATGGACAAGGTCAAGGTGATTCAGGACAGACTTCGTGCAGCCCAGTCTAGAGAGAAGAGTTATGCGGACAAGAAGGTTCGCGATGTGGCTTTTATGGTTGGTGAGCGGGTTCTGCTTCGAGTCTCGCCCATGAAGGGCGTTATGAGGTTTGGAAAGAAAGGAAAGGCTGAGTCCTAGATTTATTGGCCCTTTTGAGATTTTGAGGCGTGTTGGGGAGGTTGCTTATGAGTTGGCCTTACCTCCCGGCCTAGCCGGAGTTCACCCCGTATTTCATGTCTCCATGCTCCGGAGATACCATGGTGACCCGTCGCATGTGTTGGATTTCACATCGGTTCAGCTAGACAAAGATCTGTCTTATGTTGAGGAGCCAGTAGCCATTCTAGACAGGCAAGTCAGAAAGCTAAGGTCAAAGAACATCGTTTCGGTAAAGGTTCAGTGGCGGGGTCAGCCGGTCGAGGAGGCGACTTGGGAGACCGAGCAGGATATGCGCAGCCAGTACCCTCATCTTTTCACTACTCCAGGTATGTTTTCTATGTTCGTTCGAGGACGAACGAATCTTTAAGTGTGGGAAGATGTAACGACCCGACCGGTCGTTTTAGAAAATTACGCCCCAATCCCTAATTTAACTGTTCCCCTAAGTTCATTTCTACTATTGTGGTTTGCCGGGAGAGTCGGTTCTGAAAATTTGAGCATTTTGGGACACTTAGTCCCTAAATAAGAGCTTTGAAGCTAGAAAATGGCCCGTAGCCGGAACAGTGTTAAGACGATCTCGGAACGGAAATCCGATGGTTCCATTAGCTCCGTTAGGTGATTTCGGGGTTGGGAGCGCGTTTGGAATGTATTTTGGAGGTCAGTAGCTCAATTAGGCTTGAAATGCCGAAGGTTGAAATTTTGGCGAATCCGAACGATAAGTGAGATTTTGATCCGGGGCTGGGAATGGAATTCCGACAATTTCCTGTAGCTTCGTTATGTGATTTTGGATATGTCCGCAAATTTTCAGGTCATTCGGACGTCGTTTGGTCGGGTTTTAGATCGAATGTGCAATTCGGAAAGTTTTAAGAAATTGAGGCTTGAATTCGATGTGAATTATGGGTTTTGATGTTGTTAGATGTGTTTTGAGTACTTGAGCAAGTTCGAATAAGGTATTAAGATGTGTTGGTATGTTTAGATGAGGTCCCGGGGGCCTCGGGGTGTTTTCGGATGGTTAAACGGGAGAAATTGTGGAAAAAATTGCAGGTTGGGATCCTGCTTCTGTTGTTTCCGCTCCTGCGGAAATTTTGGACGCAGGAGCGTGTCCGCAGAAGCGGACGAGGTGCGCAGGAGCGGCTGGTTACGCAAAAGCGGAAGTCATTCCGCTGAAGCGGCATCGCTGGTGCGAGCCAGTGATCGCAGAAGCGAAGGGGAGAAAAAGGGCATGGTCCGCAGAAGCGGACATTTGACCGCTTGGGCGAGACCGCAGAAGCGGACAATGGTTCGCAGAGGCGGATGTTTCCGCAGCGGAAGCTTCTTCGCAGAAGCGGGCCCGCTTGAGCGGCCCTTCGCTCGCAGAAGCGGAAATGGCCGGCTAGGCCTGGAACCGCTGAAGCGACCCTTTGGTCGCGGATACGGGTGCATAGGAGCGGAAAATATTCCGCAGAAGCGAAAATCGCTGTAAGTAAGTGTATCCGAAGTTAGAAAAATTTCAGAACATTTCACACATTTTGGGTCTCGGCTTTAGAGGCGATTTGGGCGATTTTGAAGAGAAATTCAAGGGAAATCATCAGGTAATCAACTATGGACTTAATCTATGATTAGTATTGGTAATATTATGCAATTATATCATGAAAATGGAGGAATTTGGGGTAATTTATGGAGGATTTAGCCCTAGGCTTGAACTTTAGAAAATCAAGGTTTTGAATGGCCAAATGGAGTCCGAATTTGGTAAAATTTATATGCTTAGACTCGTATTGAGACAAGGGTTCCGAATATGTGACTTTCGTGATTTTTTGGTAAGCGTACCGAAAGTCGGGTTTTGACAACTTTGGGAATTTTGATGTAAATTGAGTTGTATTGATTGGGTGTAGTCCCATTGGCCTAATTTGTTGTGTTTCTACTGTATTTGATCAGATTCTACGCGTGCGAAGCTTGATTCTCGTGGCAAGAGGGTTATTTCTTAGCGGTTTTTGTACCGGAATTGAGGTAAGTGGCTTGTCTAACTTCGTGTGGAGGATTTTCACCCCTAGGATATTATTGTGATACTTTAAATGCCTTGTACGCGAGGTGACGGGCGTGTACATGCGCTGGTTGTTGAACACATACTTTACTCAAAATGTTCAATGAGTGATATTACTGTTTTTAGATGTTAAATTCGATATTCCTACCCGGTAGTAGTTATAAAAGCATGATTAGATAGAATCTAACTGTCCGGTTGCTTAATTGACTTACTTGAGTTTTCTTGGTAATCGCTGGCGCTGTTCATCGGCGGAGTTATCATTAGGCATATTATACTTCTCTCTGTGTATCCCTTTATTTGTTGTGGTTATGGACTACGTGTTCGATTCCCGAGATCCTGAGATTTTGAAATGTGGACTACGGGTTCGATTCCCGAGATCCTGAGATTTATTGAAATATGGACTACGGGTTCGATTCCGAGATCCCGAGATTATTGAAATGTGGACTACGGGTTCGATTCCCGAGATCCGAGATTTATTGAAATATGGACTACGGGTTCGATTCCGAGATCCGAGATTATTGAAATGTGGACTACGGGTTCGATTCCCGAGATCACGAGATTACTGAAATGTGGACTACGGGTTCGATTCCCGAGATCACGAGATTATTGAAATGTGGACTACGGGTTCGATTCCGAGATCCAGAGATTATTGAAATGTGGACTACGGGTTCGACTCCCGAGATCCTGAGATTTATTGAAATATGGTCTACGGGTTCGATTCCCGAGATCCTGAGATTATTGGTAGGGACTGCGAGTTCGATTCCTGGAGATCCTGAGTTATTTGAGATATTATTGAGACATGGGCTGCGGGTTCGATTCCCGGAGACCCAGGGGTACTGAGAATGGGACTGTGGGTTCAATTCCCACAGATCCTGGATTTGTTTATTTGAGTTGGTTATTTGTTATTAGCTTGATTGTAGACAGTTTCGGTAAACATCGTAATGTTGTTATTTCGGAAATTATTGTTATTATCTGTTAAACTGTTTATTTTGTTATCATTATATTATTATTGTTTCTCAGTAGAGCCCTGACCTTCCTCGTCACTACTCCATCGAGGTTAGGCTTGGCACTTACTGAGTTCCGCCGTGGTGTACTCATGCTACTCTTCTGCACACTTTTGTTGTGCAGATCCAGGTACATCAGAGCAGGCTCGTACTAGGTGATTCTGCAGCTTTCTGGGAGACTTCGAGGTATGATCTGCCACGTCCGCGGATCCGGAGGCTTCCCTTCTATTCTAGTATTACTAGTTGACATTTTTCCTCGTTTTGTTGTTAGATACTCTTTACACATAGAGCCACAATTGTATTTCTCTTTTAGTCTGTGTTACCGTGGGGTTCCGGATCTTGGTAGTGTTTTATTTATTGTGTGACGGATGTATGTGCCAAGCGGCACGGATTACATATCTTTTATGTTATTTTCCGATGTTTCTTATTTAAGTATTTATAACTTATAGATTCCGCAACGTGATTAGGCTTACCTAGTCGTGGGGACTGGGTGCCATCACGACATGTTCACAATTGGTGAACTAGGGTCGTGACAGAATCCTCTCTCTGTCTGTAGGAACCATCCACATGGCATGACGGGCCAACTGTGTGAATCTCATCTCATACTGATTAACCATCATGTCTCCCTGCTTCAACCACTCGAACTGACGTCGTAGCTCCTCTCTCTGAGACTGAGGCACGTACTTCTCCAAAAACACCGTGGAGAACTGCTGCCAAGTAAGGGGCACTACCCCGGCGGGCCTACGCCTCTCAAAATCCTCCCACCACTGAAATGCTGCACCTGTAAACTGAAAAGTGGTGAATGAAACACCGCTGGACTCTAGAATACCCGCGGTGCGAAGCATGCGCTGACATCTGTCAAGAAAACCCTGGGCGTCCTCGCCCTCGGCACCATTGAATGTCGGAGGCTGTAGCCTCTCAAATCTCTCCAAACGACGCTGCTCATCGTCGGGCATAGCTGGAACCATATAAGCAGGAGCTGGTGCAACGGGCGCAACTGGCTGGACTGGCTTAGCTATTACCGAGTCCCCAACAAGTATAGACACTTCAAAAGGTTTAACCGATTCAGGTGTTGTTCTAAACTTACTAGCAACCAACAGAGTAACATATGATAATATGGAACCTGGGTCAATTAGTGTATATGCATCATATGAGAACACTAATAATATACTTGTGACAACATGATCATGTCATCCTACCAACACATAAATAAGGCTTTGAGGACTGCTCAAACTAGATGCTCCGCCTCTACCTCTACCACGACCCATTGGTGCTTGTGAACCTCGCCTTGGTCGTCCGCCACGTCCGTTAGCTCGTGTTCTCGCCATCTGCGAAAGAATAGAATATGGAAAAATTTAATTTCATGATAACACAAATCGCACGATATGAATCCAAGAAAATGAGGTTTTTCCTAAAGTTTCTGTAGCCCTCCGAGGATAGATACGGACGTCTACATACCGATCCGCGAAAGCCTACTAAACCGGCTCGTGACTCGCGAGTCCTATTAACCTAGAGCTCTGATACCAACTTGTCACGACCCAAATCCGGCCGTGATGGCGCCCAACAATCAAGCTAGGCCAGCCAGACCAACAATTTCTGATTACATCGAATACCAGTCCCAAATGGACAACCCAAGAAGAATATATGAGTTTAAGAACTCCGATAATAATAATAATAATGAACAAAATACCGACACTCCCAAAGATCCGGAGTCACAAGTCTAGAGCCTCTAACAAAACCCAACAGGAATAGAGAGTACTGTATAGAAATACTCAAGTCCGAATACAAAATACAAATAACAACTGGAAAGGAGAGGAGAAGCTAGGTTCTGCGAACGTAGGCGGCTACCTCAACAACTCGATATGACACTTCAAACGCTGGAAATGCCTGACTACTGCTCCTAAGTACCTGAGTCTGCACACAAAAGGTGCAGGGAGTAGGGGTGAGTACTAAGTACTCAATGAGTAATAAATATATACAAGTAGCTGAAAATAAGAAATCCATAGATTACCACATAATGAAGCTAAACTATAGTTCGAATCTCCTACGAACTAGCATCAACAATACAATGCAGCTACCATAGAGTAATTCAACAAATAAAGATGCAATGCAATGCACATAACCGCTACGGCGTGTAGCCCGATCCATTTAACGTCGACGACGCTCACTGGGGGTGTGTACAGACTCTGGAGGGGCTCCTACAGCACAAGCGCAATACTGCTGCGGCATGCAGCCCGATCCCATGCTCAGTCCACAATAAGCAAATAAGTCACAAAACAGTTCATTTTTCTTACTTCCAGTTTCCAGTTCATAATTTATGAAAAATACTTTAACTTTATTAAATTTGCAAAAGTCGGTGACTTAGCATTTCAAAAGTGTGATTTCAATTTCCAGGACTGAGATCAGTGATTTAAGCAATTATAGCTATCACATAAATATTGTCCTCTAAGGACACTACAGGTCGGCACAAGGCCCCAAACAAGGCTTACAGCCCCACAAATATATCAAATACAGTGTATTTCCAACACTAACAACATATTATTCACATCCGGGATGGACCAAGTCTCAATCCCTAGTCACAATCAATCCCGCACTTGCCACGGTGTGCGAGCCACGCCCTACTAGCGTCACAATGTGCTAAGCCGGGGTTTCGAACCCTCAGGCTACCATATACACAAACTACTCACCTCTAGCCGGCCGTTTATTTGCAACCCGTGAAGGGATATAATAAGAGGAAGGAGTTTTTCTAATTTAAGGACAGTCGGAACGAGATTAATTTATTTAAAATTTCAGAGTCGCCACTTGGGAAAATAATGGTGTCCCAAGTCACCTAGTTAATTCCAAACCGAGGAAATTTTGACGTATTACAGTCTGCGAAACTAGAAACCTGGATAAGGAATTCTGTTAACCCGGGAGAACGTGTTAGGCATTCCCGGATTCCATGGTTTTAGCACGATCGCTCAACTGCTCTTTTTTGCTTTTATCTGATTTCTTTACATATTTTAATTATGTGCTTTTATGTTCCGCTTTTCAATTTTAGAAGAATTGCGACGTCACGAAAACACATTTCGAGTCACACCGTAACCAGTACGCCTGTGACTTTAATACATTTCGGTTTCGCCGAGAGTAAGATTTGGGTCACATAAATGCGCACCCGTATTTAGGAAAGTATTTTTATTAAAGTCGTGCCTAAAGAGTCTATCGTGTTGTTAACTTTGAGAAAGACCGTGAAATTCACTAAACGGCCAACCTCGAATTTCTAAGTAAATATATACACTTATGAGGACCTCACAGCTTTTGCGATGTATTTGGCGAGTCTCGTCTCATTTATTAACAAAATAATCTTAAAATGACTACATTTCCTATTTTTTTAGTTTTTTATAAATAAAGAAATCTCATAATTAATTTAGAAATTAAAAATGTAATACTTATCTAATTTATGACAAAACCTAATGACACAGATTTTAATCTATGTTTAAACAGAAAATATTTTTTTTTCTTCGGAATTATTTTATTGTTATTTGTTTTATTATTTTATTAAATACGAAATTTCATAACTTAACAATAAAAGAAGTTAATTCAGAATAATATTAAAACTTGAATATATAAAAAGAAAAACCAATATTTATTCAAAACTATCAAAAATTATAGCCATATTAAAGCTTATATGGTAAAAATTATTTTTTATTCCAAATTGTTCAAAACTAAGCTTATTTTTAGAAAAACAACAATTATAAATTGACTATAATTTTATTTAAATTCGTTTTTTATAAGCTTAAAGAAAAAATATATTATATGTTATATTTAGATAAATGTTTAATAAAAATAAACATTACTTAAATAAATCTAAAAATAAAAGTGCAAAATCAACAACTAATATATATATATATATATACAAACTAAACCAATTATCTTACAACTAATTTAAACTCATATTTTTAATTTTTTACTATTTTTGACTTAAACCCTTGATATTAACTAATTACAACTATTATTCAAAACCATAATCAACCTTAATTATTTACACCTATATTTTGAGATGGTTAAACTTGAAAAGAAACAATTCTTGTATTATTGAAAACTCAAATCGTACCTAAATGCCTAATTTATGCAAAATAATTAAAATTCGCATTTTTATTGAACTTACCTACATGTTAACAACTTAATTTATTAAAGACAATATTAAAGAAGTTCTAATTAATTCGATTAACAAAAGAGTAATTCATTCTTCCTAAACAATTTGAACATTAACAAACATATTTATAACTATACTATTTAATAACCATTTTTAGAAGTAAATTATTATTGCTACAACAAGGCTTAATTATTTAAAGTTATCACAAAACTTACAGAATATTAATATGGAATTTATTGAAACATAATCTGTAAAAGAAGATAGAAATAGAAACTATTTTAAAATTTCAACAAAATTCTCATCTTTCCCATGTATTCAATCTTATTATTTAAACATGATTAGGTATGTACCTGATATTGGAAAGAAAAGAATACCAGTGATCAACAAAGCAAATAACAACACAACGATATCACAGCAACAGCAACCTCAAAAATACCAAGTATCCGGATTTTAGCAATCAGAATTAATAACCAGAATTGAACTTCAGAATAAGATTTGTAAAATGGAAGACTAATTTTTTTTTGGATTTTTCGTGTTTTTTTCTTTTGTTTTTTGTTTTTTTTTCTTCACTGTTTGCTAACACTCTTAAGATTTTTCAGATTCTTCTTTCTAAAATTTTTCTTCTCTTGATTCTCTCCTAAATTTTCTTCTCTTAATTCTTCTCCCCCCTTTTGAAATGAAATCTGATTCTTATATAAGCAAGACTAAACTCTTTCTTTAATTAAAAATAAACCACTATTAATTAAAAACTAAAAGTAAGACTTCCACTTTCTTTTATTTTAATCCCACTTTTTATTCCATTATGTTATATTTTATTCTCCATTATACATATTCTACTAATACCTTTATTACCACTATCTTTTGTTTTGTCCCCCACTTTAATTTAACAATAATTAAATAACTAATGGACAAAATGTGACGACCCAAAGGGTCATCACTTGTTTTATTAATCATTCCGAGCTTTTGAGGTCTCGAAAACCTCATTTATAGTTGCCTCGATTTGCGTGCATAGTCCGGGCACAAAGCTGGAAAATTTTTATGTTGAAATATGTGAAATATGTGAAAAAGTTGAAGAATTTTGATATTAATATTGATATGGTTGACTTTGGTCAACATTTTTGGTAAACGGACCGGATCCGTGATTTGACTGTCTCAGAAAATCCGTAGAAAAATATGGAACTTGGGCATATGCCCGGAATTGAAATCCGAGGTCTAGAACCCCGGTAAAAGAATTTTTCTGTTAAATTGTTTTCTGAAAATGTTTAAGGAAAATGAAACTGAATTCTGATTAAAAAGTACTAGTATCGGGCTCGTATTTTGGTTCCGATGCCCGGTATAGGTCATATATGTTGGTTAAGCGCTTCTTGTAAAGTTTGGTTGAAAACGGACGTCGTTTGACGTGTTTCGGCCTTAAATTGGAAATTTTGGAAATTATGAAATTTGAAAGAATTCTTGAGTTTTAAGGCTCAATTCATTGATTTTGATGTTATTTCGGCGATTTGATCGCTCGAGCAAGTTCGTATGATGTTATTGAGTTAGTGTACATATTTGGTTTGGAGCCTCGAGGGCTCGGGTGAGTTTCGGATAGGCATCGGGGTGGTTTTGAACTTGGAAAAACTGCAGAAAATCTGCAGCAGACATTCCTTCTTCGCGTTCGCGTCCACCTGGTCGCGTTCGCGAAGGCTTCCCTTTCCCCTTCTACGCGTTCGCGTCCTTATGATCGCGTTCGCGTACAACAACATGGACCCCAGCCGTTTTCCTCTACGCGTTCGCGTGAAGGCTCCCGCGTTCGCGGAGCCTGGCCTGCCTCTTCTACGCGTTCACGTATGGCACCATGCGTTCGCGTAGGCCAAATTTCAATCCCCAGAATTTTCTTCTTCGCGTTCGCGTCAAGCCCCACGCGAACGCGATGTGTAAAACTTCTTCTTCATCGCAAACGCGACCGGGGTGTCACGAACGCGATGAACAAACTTATACCCAGTGAATTTAAGTCAGAAAACAGAACAGAAACGGGATAAAAATCCCATTTCTGTTCAACTCTCTCCTCCACAGCCCCTTGGACGATTTTTGAGCGATTCTTCATCAAACTTCTTGGGTAAGTAATTCTTAACTCCTTTTTCTTCATTTCCCGTCAATATTATTTGAATTCCTAAGCCTAAATAGGTGTAAATGGGTAGAGAAACTAGAGAATTGAGTATAGTAAGGGTTTTCAAAGAATTTGCGATCTAGACTTCGTTTCGGAGTCGAACTTAAGAACAAATTGTATATTTGAACTCATGGATGATTGGGTGAACTTATTTTGGTTCGAAACTTAAGTTTCGATTATGTGGGCCCGGGGTCGATTTTTACTATTCCGGGCAGAATGTTGTAAAAACCATATTTAGCAATATGAACTAGTTTGTTAAGTAGAATTGATGATATTAAATCAATTGTGTATAGATACGATTGGATTGGAGTCAAATTCGAAAGGAAAAGGCATTGCTACGGATTGAATCGTTCATAAACTTTCGAGGTAAGTGTTTGTTCTATCTTAGCTTGAGGGAATAGGATTATGTGTTATGTGTTATGTGATCGAGTGCGGTGTATGGGCTGTGGTGACGAGCATCCATACATTGGCGTCTAGTATGACCGTGAGTCGTTGATAATGCTTATTGTGAGACATAATTGCAGATGAATTGTTGAACCTTTGCCAGGTTGTAGAATTGTTATTGTTCTCCCTTGTCGGGACTTGTTGTGAAGATGATTATTGATTGCCCTTGATGGGACGGTTTATGAATTACTGTTTCTTTCTTTGCCCTTAACTGTGATTGTTATTTGGGTGAGGAAGAGTGATAATGCACGAAGGGTGATGTCGTGCCATGCTTTTATTATTTATGCACGAAGGTTAATGCCGTGCCATGTTTTATTATTAATGCATGAAGGATCATGCCGTGCCCTGATATTGAACCATGTACGAAGGATCATGCCGTACTATGGATGTGAGGATGAGAGTAAAAGCACGAAGGGTGATGCCGTGTACTTTATTTGCTTATTTGGTGAGGATGAGAGTAAAAGCACGAAGGGTGATGCCGTGCAATTGTTTGCTATTCCTTGACTTGATATTACCTGTGTTTCCATTATACTTTGTTTTTCCTTGTGAATTTATTAATTGTTGTTAATTGTTGAATTCTTTGAGATATTCCTTATTGTGTTATTACCTGGTTATTTCTTGTTATTCGGTGGTATACATATATATTGAATTGCACAGGTTTATGTGGGTGTCTGGTCCTAGGCTTGTCACTACTTCGCCGGGATAGGCCAGGGCACTTACCAGCACATGGGGTCGGTTGTGCTGATACTACACTTCTGTGCGTTTTTGCACAGGTCCAGGCTACGATCAGGAGCAGCAGTAAATCGATTGCGTGGAAGTTGATCACATTTGAGACCGAGGTAGCTTGCAGACGTTCGCAGGCCCGGCGTCTCTCTCTTTATTTATGTTACTAGCTGTAGTCTCTTTGTTCCGAGACAAACAGAATTATGTTATATTTCTTTCAAACTTTTATGTGTAGTATTCGGTAGTAGTTCGTGAGTTGGTGACTCCACGTCTTGGGTAGAGGATTTCAGTATGATTTTCATCTTGTAATTAGTTATTTCTATTTCGATAAAGTATTCGCATTTATTTAATTAATTAAAATTGTGTTAAAAATAGTATAGTATGAATACAGTGGCTTGCCTAGCTACCACGAGTAGGCGCCATCACGATCCCGATGTTGGGGGAAAATCCGGGTCGTGACACAAAATAACTTTAATTCAAATAATTGATATAATTTAATGACTAAAATACCCCCAACATTATTAAAAATTACTATTTTACCCCTTTAGCTATAACCAATACACCTAAAATCAAGCAACCAAAATACATCAAATCTAACTATTTTTGAACAAATTTAACAACAATTCTAACAATCTTGATGAACAATCAAGAACAATCATGATTTTTTAACAACAAAATTTTAGATTCATAATAACAACAAACAAGTAACTTCAAATCACTTAAACATATCATATCAAACAAACTATTTTAATTCTGCAATTAAAATCCGAAATTAGAATTAAGCAAAAAGAGTGGACCAAATTTATTCTAATAAACTCAATAATCATCTAAAATTCAATTTAAATCTACCAACATTACAACCAAGATTTAAGAAGCAAAATGATTGAACTATAACATTTCTATATTAACAACTTAACAAAACACATGATTAAAGTATGAAAAATGAAGAAATAATCAAGAACATGATGAACAACAAAAGAAACAAAATCAACCATATACTATCTAAATCCGAAAATATACAAAATATATATATATATACACTTATATACTACCCGAAATATATAACTTATATGTATATAACACTTATAGCCCCATATATATACTACCCGAAATCAACCACATATATACACCCTCTTGCGAAAAATAAAATAACAACAACAATAATAAAACGATATATATATATATATATATATATATATATATATATATATATATATATATATATATACATATATATGTATATATATATATATATACTAAATATATATATTGTCCGAAAAAATAAAAATAAATAATAAAAATAACGAGAAATATATTCTGCCTGAAAAATAAAAAAAATAAAATATACATATATACATATAGTCATATATATTTAATATACCCATGTATACACGTATATACACAACATATACATAGTATATACATATGCATAATTAGGGTTTTTATTACTTTATTCATACATATATGTATATTTATATACATATATACTATATATACACATATATATACATATATAACATATGTGTACAACTATATACACGTGTATATATATATATATATATATATATATATATATATATATATATATATATATATATATATATATATATATATATATATATATATATATATATAAATCAAAAAGAAAGGAAGATGAAGAAGAAGAGCATGGCTGCCATGGTCGGAGCTTGACAGTCATGGATGACTGGAGCTCGGACGTCGCAGGCCATGGCAACTAGACGTGTCCTTCTCGGCCGAGAAAACGACGCAACAGCCATGGGGAGCAACTGCTCGTCGTCGGCCATGATGCCATGTCTGACGCGAGGGGCGATGAAAAAGAATGAATTTGTCTTTTTTTGTTCAATCATTGGATAGAAGGGAAAGACAAGTAGTAAAATTATTCCTCGTCTAGAAATATCCAAATTTTGATGCCCAATACTCCATAGATAGTTCGAACTGTATAAGAGCAATAATCAATTTTCGCTCGAATCGTTTGTAGGGGAACCCTACCTTCTCTGATCCATTCGACACGTGCAATTTCTTTTCCGTCGATACGCCCCGCAATTTGTATTTGAATTCCTTTTGTATCTGCTTGTTCTGTTAATTCAATAGCCTTTTTCATTGCTTTTCGAAAGGAAACTCTATTCTTTAATTGTCCAGCTATAAATTCTGCAAGAATATTAGGGTTTCCATAAGGTTTTGCAATTCTTGTGACAGCAATGTTCAGTTTTCGGTTTACACAATTTAATTCTTTTTGTAAGGTCGTTTGTAATTCTTCGATTCCGCGCGGTCGACTTTCTATTAATAATTTTGGAAATCCCATAAAGATTATGATCTGGATCAGATCGATTCTTTTTTGAATCTCTATACGTGCAATTCCCTCGACGCCAGAGGACGTTCTCATATTCTTTTGTACATAATTCTTGATACAATCTCTTATTTTTTGATCTTCTTGTAAACCTTCAGAATAATTTTTTGGTTGTGAAAACCAAAGGGAATGATGACCTTGGGTTGTACCCAGTCTGAAACCAAGTGGATTTATTTTTTGTCCCATAATCCCCCACTATTATACATATCACGATACGGCATAGCTGTAGATTTTTTTTCCATCTCGTTTTTTTTAACGAATACATCTCTACATATTCATCATCTAAAGATATATCTTTCATTACAATAGTTATATGACAGGTCGATCTTTTTATTGGAAAACTACGTCCTCGAGCTCGAGGTTTCAATTTCTTCACAGTAGTACCTCCATTGACTTCGGCTTTACTAATGACTAAATTGGCTTCGCTGGAACCCATATTGTAACTAGCATTTGCTGCTGCAGAATAAACCAATTTCAAAATGGGATAACATGCTCGATAGGGCATGAGTTCTAGTATCATAAGCGTTTCCTCATAGGAACGGCCGCGAATTTGATCAATTACTCTTCGTGCTTTGTCAG